>ML093110.1:0-52838 GCA_003697995.1 Taxidea taxus jeffersonii | reverse complement strand
CCTCTGCCTGCCACTCTGTCTGCCTGTGCTCGCTCGCTCTCTCTCCCTCTCTCTCTGACAAATAAATAAATAAAATCTTAAAAAAAAAAAACAAAAAACAAAAAAAAACCTGTCCTGGCACATTTGAAGTCAGTTTAACCTGGCACTGAGGATTATTTTTTTTGATATGCCAAAAAATTCACTTTTAATGAATTATAGTAGTAAAGCCTCCTGTTTTTGCCCTACAAAACAAAGCAAGACAAAACAAAACTTGTGCTTAAAGAAGCCATTTAAAAATCTCTGATAACTGGGAGACTGTCAGTTGAGTGTCTGATTCTTGATTTCTGGTCTGGTCATTATTTCAGGGTCATGAGATTGAGCCCTAAATTAGGCTCCACACTTAGTGTGGAGTCTGCTTCTCCCTCTCCCTCTGGTCATCCCCCGCTCATGCTCTCTCTCTCTTTCTCTCTCTCTCTCTCTCAAATAAAAACATAAATAAATAAAATCTTTAAAAAAATCTCTAAGAACCAGTTTGGCAGGGTATGAGAAATATATTTTTGAGAAGAGTCATATAATGTGAGGACTGTATCATTGTTACTCTGGCAATACTGTTGTGATGACAGGATTTGTCTTCTCTGCCTTTAGAACACAAAGAAAGAGGGAACATATACCAATAACAATCTATGGTTCATAGACTATTTCTGAGCCTTCAAACAAAAACTCTTACAATAGGCATTCCTTTATATAAAACACAAATTGCTTGCCTCACTTTTGACTCACTAATAAAGATGTCAATACATGCAGAGATATGGGATCTTGATTTTGTTATTGTGTCTCATCCCTATTTGCAATTTCATCCACATTCTCCTAGACAAAGACAATCTTTTTAACTTAAAAAAAGGAAAGAAAAGAAAAGAAAAGAAAAAAGTCCTGTCCCTTTCAGTGTAGTCTCTTAACCTTTGTGTCCTAATTAATGTTATTCTACAGGATGTAAAAAGTTAACTATTTAAAGTTATTATATCTCTAATTTATTCTCCATTTAAATTTATTTTCTTCCTTACATTCACTCCTGAAACCACTCCATTTAGAGGCTTTTTTCTTTAATACTGCTCTTGTCAATGTTGATAATCTCCATGCTACCAAATCAATTGTTCAATTCTCAGTTCTTATTTTAGTGGTCATTTAAGCTGAATTTGATGTAATTAATAAATAGGATATCCTTTCTTCAGCTGTATGTGATTCTCTTTTAGTTCTATTCATACCTTCTCAGTCTCTTTCACCCAGTTCTTCCATATGTTGATGCTAGAATAGTTAGTCTTCAGAGTTTCCAGTCCATAGGGAGGCTTATCAAAACTAATGCTTTACATATTATATAACATCTGAAAATTTCTAAATGTGTATCTTTAATCCTGACCCTTTCCACAACTCCAGATTCTTATAACCAATGGCTCATAGACATCTAGACTTGAATGCCTTGTAAACATCTTCAAGACAATATATTGCAAACCAAATGCTTAACCATTCATATCCAAATCGAACTCATCTCAGATTTTCTACATTTCAGTAAATGGCAACAGCATATTTCTAATTTCTCAGCCAAAATACTTTGGGGTAATTCTAAACTCATCGTTTAACATTACAACCCACATCTCATCCATCAACAAAGCCATTTCCCTATGTTTTCAAATATATCCAGAATCCGACCACTTCTCACCACCAGTACTATCTTCCTTATCAATGGTATTACATTTAATTGTATTTAATATATTAACATTTTTAATGTTTATCCACCTTCTACCCTATTCTATTCATAGACTCTTTTCTCCAAATATCAGCTGATATTCCTAAAGTCATATGTCAACCTTATGCTCCACATTTTCCAATGTGGAAATCAGAGGTAAATAAAATCAGAGTTAATTTGCATAGCCTACTAGGCTCTATATAACATACATCTACTGGACTAATTTTCTTTCTTTCTTTCTTTCTTTTTTACTTTTAATATTCTTCATTGAAAGAAGTTTACTCTTTTTTTTCTAACATATAGTGTATTATTTGTTTCAGGGGTACAGATCTGTGATTCATCAGCCCTACACAATTCACAGTGCTCACCATAGCACATAACTCCTGAATGTCCATCACCAGCCACTCCATCCTTCCCACTCCCTCACCCCTCCAGCAACCCTCAGTTTGTTTCCTGAGATTAAGAGTCTCTTATTGTTTGTCTCCCTCTCTGGTTTTGTCCTGTTTCACCTTTCCCTCTGTCTTGTTTCTCAAATTCCTCATATCACTGAGATCTTATGATAATTGTATTTCTCTGATTGACTTATTTCACTTAGCATAATGCCTTCTAGTTCCATTCACATCTTGTAAATGGCAAGATTTTTTTTTTATGGCTGCATATTATTTACTAGATTAATTTTCTGATCTCATCTTCTGATATTCTCTTCCTTGTTCACTGAACTCCACCTTCACTGGCTTTATCACTAAACTTCCAACATAGTAGCATATTCTAACCTCAAAGCCCCTTTTCAGTGTCCAGAATACTACCCCATATACCCACAGGGTTTATACCATATCTGATAAACATATCCAAAAATTATTTCTTTTGATCCTGTTCTCATAGTATGGTGTCTGAAACATTTACATCAAAAAGAGCTCATAGCAGTTATTAAATACATAAATTCTATTCTCTCTCTAGACCTATGGAGTTAGAATCTGTAGGACTATGATCTTGGAAACTATACCTTAAAATTACACCTGAATAGATTCTGATACCTTACCAAAATTGAAAACCACTGCCAGGAATCTATTAGAAGTCTGAATCAATACAATAAATACTACAACCAAACCTTATTTCCACATGGGAGATGAGTTTCAAGATGTTCTCAGTCCCTGTATACATTCTTTAGCCTCAGGCTTATACATTTCAGCAGTATAGTAGATGAGAGTAAGAAAAGTAAATAACTTATAAGGTTGATTAACTGAGCTATAGTTCCTGGGTCTTAAGGTAATGATTTAATATGTTCCTTTTAATTTTAAGTTTCCCATGAGATAATACTGATTGCCTAATCTTCAAAAAAACATAAAACAAGGAATGCAAATAAGTATGTCTTTATCATGATTAGAGAGAAAACACTAAACTTCAACTTATACCTGAGTGGAGAATGTCATTGTATATATAAGTGAAGGAAATACCTAAAATCAACAGTGCTAGGTTCAGAGCTCATGACAAACAAGTATTCTGAGACACTGTACAGGAAAAAGAATAGGGTAGTGAAATCCCAGCAGAAGCAAAGCACAGATGTAATTGCCCTCAGAGAGTCTCAACTCGTATGTCAAATAACAAGAACTAGTCTGAGATCTGACAGAGCAAACACATGCCAACTAAACAACCCAAAGGAAAGGACTTCAAAGTGAGTGGGATGAGAGGTAGTAAACTTGGAAGGCAATGTTTTATGAGGAGAGAAATATCTTGGAAAAGGATATATCTCTTAGAAAACCAGTAGTGAAAAAAAAAAAAGTTGCAAAAGTTAGAAATTAAAAGTTCCCCAGAAAGTGAACATCACAAAATTAGAAGAACTCTCACCCTCAAAGAAAAAACAAAAGCATCATTCATTAATGTGAAGCTTCACTGGATGAAACAAAAATGATCTGGGACTGCAGTAACATAGGAATATGGAACAAAAACCAGCTTTGATAAAGTTTGATTTAGATGTTTTCCTTAGGGAATCATCTAAAATATCAAAGACTCAGTGGGAAAAAAAGAGGTGAAGCCCACACATTATGTAGTAAATAAATCTCAGGTCATAACTTTAACATTTGTATGAAGAAGAAGCCAGTATAAGGAAAGTCCCTGGTTATTCCTTAATTTTTCATTGTATAACAAAAGAACGTGTATTTATATTCAGAAATAATGTTAGTTTCCTAAGAGTTACTTTAAAGAAAATATAAAATGTATCTAATACAAGTTGCATAATTTATCAGAATCTAGGGATGCCAGAGATGTAAAGAAATTAACGCAAATTACCAAGAGCTTTGGTTCTACTGATCATCTTTGGTTGATTTCAGTGGGCCTCAAAGCATGACCCTAAAGTCATAAGCCTAACTGTCAACGGGGCTCAAAATCTTGTGACATAAAACATTTTCACTCCTTTTAGATAAATCAGAAGTCCCAGTCTCTTAACCCCTGTGTTAGAGAAAAATTTAATGGGATCTTTTGTGTCTCTAAAGTATAAAAGGTTTTCTCAGGTGAGTAGTCATTTGTGATACTCACTCGCTCAAGAAAACATCACTTTTTGATTGATAGTGCCCTTGTGATATTGGGCAGAAAAGTAGACTAACTTTGATTGATGAAAGAGAAGAAACTGTACTATATAAGAATGCGATCCAGAGGAGAACCTGTAGTTATTGATTGCTGTTATATAATTTTCTTTTTCCAGTCTACTAAAATTCCTATAAACACATATTCCAGGAAAAAGGACAAAAGATTTGTGTCTATACTTACACAGAAATATTAGAATCTTATTAAATCAAAACAAGCTCTCTAAAATAAATACATCAGATCTACTGACTTAACAAATCAAAGACTTAACAAATTTATTGATTCCTAGGAAACAAATTTCAACAACAGAAATACACTAATAAATAAATACATAAATAGACTCATAATAAATGCATTCTTGGGTAATATTAATTTAGTGAAATGTCATACTCTTAACTGAATCTGGGATATTAATATCGTATCTTAGAAATCATTACATTTATGAAATCCCGGGGCACCTGGGTGGCTCAGTGAGTTAAAGCCTCTGCTTCCGGCTCAGGTCATGATCCCAGGGTCCTGGGATCAAGCCCCACATTGGGCTCTCTGCTCAGCAGGGAGCCTGCTTCCTCCTCTTTCTCTGCCTGCCTCTCTGCCTACTTGTTATCTCCGTCTGTCAAATAAATAAATAAAGATCTTTAAAAAAAGAAAGGAAAAGAGAAGAGAAGAAAAAGGAAAGAAAAGAAATCCCCTTAGGGGGCACCTGGCTGGCTTAGTCCATACAGCATGTGACTCTTGATCTTGGAGTTGTGAGTTCAAGCCCCATATTGGGTTAGGAATTACTTAAAATAAAATCTTAAAAAAAAAAAAAAAAAAGGAAAGAAATCCCCTAAGAGATAAAAAGCAATGTCTTTTAATCCATTACTTTACAAATTTATAACATCACAGATTTGACCCTTTTGCAGTGTACCATACTATTATACCTATATACACATGTATAGCACCCTGCAGACTAGGAAGTATATATTATAATAGATTAAATATATCAGACTAGGAATTATATATTATACTAGATTAATTATATCCCAGATCTGCGGTCAATCAGAAACTGTCCTGTGTGACACCGCTCTTACTGAAGGTTAAGGGTTTTAGAAATAGTTAACTATAGAGAATCAATGTTAAAGGGGGTAAAATTTCTATTTCAGTTATGCCACCTAATTTTTGAGAAGCATAAAGAAACATTTGGATCATTTTATTTAGATTGTTAAGCAGAATTCACTCATTTTAAAATAAAGGTACATAGCAGATGTTCAACTAAAATTTGCAAGCCTGCCCAGAATCCTTTCATTTGCAAATATTTGAAAATCCTAGTAATTGCATATGCATCCAATGACTCCATTAATTAACTCTTTATTGATTCATTTACCAAACATTAACTGATCACCTTTTGTGTATCAGGTGATCTGTAAAATAGTCTCTATGCAGATACTGCTTGGCATGAAGGATCTCACTCTCAGTGGCAGTTTCATTCACTCAGGAATGATCAAGTTGAGAGATTTGGAGCTCTTAATTGCAGTGCACACTTTATTTTATCTATCTATCTCTTTATTTATTGTATACTTGTCACACAATTTTATATTAATGCTAGGTATATGATACAGTGATTGAACTCTATACATTATGCTATGCTCACCACAAGTGTAGCTATCATCTGTCACCATACAACACTATTCTGATAACAATGACTATCGAAATGGATGCTTTATATGTAGCAGTTTGTTGATAATAATAGGGAGAAGGCTAATTTTCAGAAATGATACTATATTACAAGTCTAAAAACTAATGCTTAACTAATTCCTTATAATCACTACTATGAATTCCCTAGAAGGATTAACATTTAAGAATATATAGCAAAAATCTAAGTGACAACAGGGTAATATACTGAAACATCTACTCACCTTCTTTTCCCAATTTTAAAATATTATAGCATAAAAAACATGATGTTCTATATAGCTATTTTATTAGATTAATTAAATGGAAATTCATCACGAAAGCTCTACTTTGCTATCTATGTATTAGAATACTTATCATTTATCACATTCTCCCTTAATTATTTTTTCATATTTATTAATACTAGTAAGTCTGGAAGCAATAATGAGAAGCAGGTGCTAATGCTTTCACCATTTAATATGAGAGGAAGTTAAAGTAGGGTTAACTAACTGGCCCCATCTTCACTTACTCTATAAGTAGGGGAGCCAGTATTCCAATATTGGCAGTCTGATTCCACTGACTGTGTCTTAATATTTTCAGTGTTTTGTACAGATGTATAAGGATGCATATTTATGCATATTTACATAGTATTTTGTACACTTAAGTGTTATTTAATCTATCAACACACACACACACACACACACATATATGTTGTTGTTTTGTTTTTGCTCTTGGTGAAGAGGCAATAACATGTTGAATAGCATATCATAAGAGTCTGCAAGACAAATTTAATTTAAAAAGTTAATAAAACATTTTGAATAAAATTTAAATCAAAGCAATAAGAAAACCTACTAAGTATAAGATAGTGGAAGTCTGAATGCAGATCTTAAAAGAAATTTACTTCTCTTTGAAATGAAAACACAAAAACAGCATTCTTATCTACATAAATGATTCACCATCACATTCACTTAGATTCCACATCTTTATGTTTTGATATATGTGTAGTTTTTCAGAAATATCAATGGTACTGATGTATACTTGATATCTTATGTTTAATTTCTTAACTTTTCCATTTGGACTATGAATCGGTTTTAAAAATTATCTTAAGCTGAATCGTCTTCCAGATGTTAAGCTTTATTAATATTGTCCGTTTAAATCTCATAAGACTATAAATAGACCACCATTGTTCATACCTTCCCATTGTGATAAAATGAGAAGGCAGCATGTGGTTTAACTGCAGTATACTGAGTTTAAAAACAACCTGAATACTGACCATGCTAATGAATATAAATTAGCATATATTCTGATACTTTCCAATACCGAGATCAATACATTCTTCTTATGAAAGTGGTTCTCATTAAAATATATATCATTTTAATTACAACTATTTTTATAAAATACTTCAATTATATTTAGTTTAAATGATTTAATCTTTGGTAAGCTTTATCTTATAAGTCTAAAGCTTTTAGGAAAGTAACTTGATACTAACCAATCCTTCTAAGGTTTTCAGATTTTTACTTTAACCTTTAAAATGTTGTTATGATATATGCATTACTGCATCTTTCCAAAGCTTAAAAGCAAGGTACAACCATACATGATACCAAGAGAATAAACCACATTTCCTGCTTTTATCCTCATCTTCAGAATAGATTGATCTCATACATTTCAATGGAATTTAATTATATTTTTCTAATTCCCTGAATGTTTTTCTTAAATCAAGAAGTTCATAAGTTAACAGTTCCATTTTACCTTACTGCTTTTGAATTTTAAGAATATAATGGCAACAAAGAATAGAAATTTCTACTAATAAACACATTTCTTCTATCCAATACTATTATAAACCAGCACACAGGCTAGCATTTAAATACTAAATATGATCTGCTTTGCTTCTACATACTCTGTTTTCTCAAGAAACCCAAAATTTTGTGATAGGGATGACAACAATCATTCATTTTTATATACTCTGCTTCCAAATTCAGTTTCACTGTAGTTTGGAAATTATCTCCATTAGTTTGCCAAATTATTTATATTCTAATTTGACTTTTGAATCATTATAATGGCCTTTGTGATAGTGTTATATTAATTTTTTAAGTATATATAATCACTTGTCTGTGGGACTACTGACTTGTCTAATCCATGAAACTCTATATGTTCATAATTTTTAATGGATAATGATTTCTGCTTCTGAGTCCACCTTTGGAACACTGGCACAACATATGATGCCAGGCTTCATGACACACACCAATTGATCTTCTGGGTCCAAAAGAGATTAGAGCCAAAACTTTATCAAGTATACTAATTCATTTTCAACAGTAAAACTAAAACAGAGCACAAAAAAGGAAAAGACTACACATGCAGCATAAAAGTGTTTGAAATATTTTTTGGGAAAAAAAAAAGGAGCGGGGGCGGGGAGGGGCTCCTGGGTGGCTCAGTCAGTTAAGCATCTTCCTTCAGCTCAGGTCATGATCCCAGGGTCCTGGGATTGAGTCCCGCATCAGGCTCCCTGCTTGTCCCTCTCTATTTGCCTTTCCCCTTCATTCATGCTCACTCTCTCGCTTGCTCTCAAATAAATAAAATCATGTAAAAGAAAAAAAGCTAAAGTGGTAAAAACAGAGAAAAATAAGAAAAAATATATAGTTTCTTATTATACCAGGTTCCTTTTATTTTTTTCCCCCTCATGTAGAACCATCAACTTTGCTTCTGGTAATTCTTTTAATTCTCACCTTAAATGCCATTGTCTCTGAAAAGCCTCCCTTTATTTCCAATATTAAGTTGTTTGTTAATTCCATGTTCTTGAATTTCACACTTCTATATCAAATTATGGAATAGTGTATTTACCTTTTTTTGTCTGTATGGCCAATCTGTAAACAAACTGCATATGAGAGAAATCACACACTATCTTTTTTTCTCTGTTCTATACCTGTTTATCCTCCAAAAATTGTATAACACATGGGTAAATGGATGGATGAACACTTATACAGACAAGTGAACTGTTCTATGTCTTTTACCTTCTAAGGAATCATTATCTTAGGTAACAACAGGCTCTCTCTAGAAACTCAGAGTAGGTCATTACCTCTCTCTATTACATACAGCTCTTCCCTCTATTTCCATTATAAGTAGACATTCTTAGGAAAGGGATACTTTGGATATTCTGACATCTTCCATAAAACTATTCTGACTGTAAAAGTTCTAGCTGCTTTTATTCAAACTTCTCCCTATGCAACAGGGGCCAAAAAACTATACTGATTACTTTACATGTAGCTTCTCTCACCTAACGTGTGGATAAATAGATTATGTAAATCTGTATAAGACAGTGGAGTCACAATATTGAAAATATTAAACACAGGGATAATAGTAATTACCTAATTTAAAATAAACTGTATGCAATGCTTTATATACATATTAACTCTCACTAGCTCCTCTTTGAGAAACATTTATTCTCATTGAAAAATCTAATAAATCCAATCTAGCTTATTCATTCTTAAGACAACATAGTTAAATTTATCTAGAACTGTAAAAGAAAATGAAGGGATAAAAGTTCAAACATATGTTCCCTTCTACAATTATGTATATATAATTACAAGGATCCCATGTGAATATTTTTAATACTTTGATTCAAGATTAAGACTCTTAACTGTTTTTGTTTCAATATTTCTTATAAGAACTATTTTGCATTAAGATCTCTAACTGTGGGCACTGTAAGTTTATCAGACTATGTCCAAATTTGTTCTTTAGATTTCTGATTAAAACACGTTTATGAAGAAATATATTTCTTTAAAATGCGTCTCAGGGCACCTGGGTGGCTCAGCAGGTTAAGTCTCTGACTTCAGCTCAGGTCATGATCTCAGGGTCCTAGGATTGAGCCTCAAATTGGGCTCACTGCTCAGCGGGGAGCCTGCTTCCCTCCCTCTCTCTGCCTACCTCTCTGCCTACTTGTGATCTCTGTCAAATAAATAAATAAAATCTTTAAAATAAAATAAAGTGTATCTCATGAGAGGGAGAAACAAGAATTCTATGAAAAGGGAATTTAATGAGGTCTCTAAGGAGATTATGATAATTCTTACTAAGGCTTAAAGAGAAATATAGTGGTACATGCAAAGTGAGATAAATGCTAATGCAAAAAAGTATATTTTCAATTAGAGTGTACAACTTCAAAAATACAATTAATGTGGTATCAATCAGCAAAATTCTTTTGGTATGATTTTCTTTATTAATAGCAGTCTATATTAGGAATTCTGTGTGTGCTTGTGTGTGAACTTGTGCATGGTATTGATGAAGACAAAGAACAATAGAGGATTCAAAGATCAAGAGAAAGACTACAACTTTACGAGCCATCACTTTACTGCTTTTATCTTGTTTTAAAATAAATGTGGAAGGGGCACCAAGGGGCTTAGCAGGTTAAAGTCTGTGCTTTTGGCTCAGGTCATGATCCTGGGGTCCTGGGATTGAACCCCACATTGGGCTTTCCACTCAATGGGGAGCCTGCTACCCCTCTCTATGTCTCTGCCTTCCTCTCTGCCTACTTGTGATCTCTTTCTGTCAAATAAATACATAAAATCTTAAAAATAAATAAATTAAATTAATGTGGGAAAGAGGCAGGACAGTGGAGGAGTAGCAGACTGAAATGATATCAGACCACAGGAGTTCAGCTAAATAATTATCAAACCATTCCAAACACTACAAACTCAATAGGAGAATGAAGAGAAGAAGAGCAGCAATTCTAGGAACAGAAAATTGACCACCTTCTGATAGGTAGGACATGCGGAGAAGTGAATCCAAAGTGAGGGGAAGAGAGACTGCAGGGGGAGGCAGGGAGGGGCCAGCTCCTGGCAAGGGGTAGAGCAGTAGAACACAAAACCAGAACTTTCAGAAGTCTGCTCCACTGAGGGACATTGTTCCAGAGGCTAAGCGGGGGTGGAGGTCTCACAGGGACAGCGTAGTCTCAAGACCTGCAGGGTCACTGGGATGTATGAGTGTGGCAGAGCTCCCAGGTACTGGAGCAGGGAAAATGACTACAGAGACAGGGCCAAGGAGTAAGCTCTCAGCTCGGGGTTACCTTAAACTGTGATCCAAGGCATAGTTGGGCCAATGTTCTTCAAGCAGGCACCTCCTCACAAATGCCAGACCGGGGAAACACACCTTCCTCCTCTGGGAGGAGCAGCATGGCACAAATCTGCTGGGTTTGGAGACTCCAAACAGGGCCGTGTGCCAGAGATAAAAACACTCGGTCACAGCCCAGGTGAGCCCAAAACGTGGCCAGAGACCAGCGAGATGGGAGGGATTGGCCCCTTTTCTCTGAGGGCGCACTAAGGATGGGGCCCTGAGCTCTCAGCTCCTCTGGGCCAGAGACTGGGAGGCTGCCATTTTCATTCCCATCCTCCAGAGCTCTACAGAAAGCATTCAGGGGGAAAAAAAACTCCCTAGAGCAAACCGGAGCTCGATTTCTTAGCCTGGCCTCTGGCAAGGGTGGTGCAATTCTGCCTCAGGCAAAGACATTTGAGACTCACAACAATAGGCCCCTCCCTCCAGAAGATTAGCAAGAACATCCAGCCAAGACCAAGCTCACCTATCGAGGAGAACAACAGAACTCCAGAGCTGGAGGAAAGCAATGCACGGAATTCATGATTTTCTCCCCATGATCCTTTAGTCTTGCAAAGTTAAATTTTTTTTAATTTTATTTTTTTCGTATTCTAATTTTTATAACTTTTCCTTTTTCCTCTTTTATTTTTTAACTAGTTTATTTTAACAATACCCTTCTAAAAAATCTTTTTAAACCTTCATTACTATAGTCATATTGTATCCTTCATTGTATTTAACATTTTTTTTATACATATAGAGTTGTTTTTTTTTTTCTAAAAAAATTTGACATACAACTTCTACTAGATCAAAATATACCATAAATCTAGCACAGGGATTTGCTCTAGTCCTCAGCCTCAGCACACTCTTTATTTTTTTTTTCTTCTTTCTTTTTCCAACCAACTTATCTTATCAATCCCTTTTTTATAATGTTTCATTATTTTCAGCTTTACATTCATATTCCATCCCTTCATTATGTTTACCCTTATCTTTGTATGTATATGTTCTTCCTTCTTTAAAATTTCAGGAGGCAGTTTCTTCTAAGAGACCAAAATATAACCAAAATCAAGAGAGTGGCTCTGTTCTATTCACCAGTCTATCATGTATGTATGTATGTATGTACATATATATATATACTTTTTTTAAAAATTTATTTTATATCCCCTTTATTCTCCCCCTGTATTGGGGTCTCTACTGATTTGATTAGGGTACATTTCTCTGGGGTCTTTGCCCACTATTAGTATTTTATTCTCTCATTCATATATTCTTATGTGGATAAAATGACAACATGGAAAAACTCACCACAAAAAAAAAAAAAAAAAAAAAAGAAAGAAAGTACCGAACGGCTACGGCTAGGGACCTGATCAACACAGAAACTGGTAATATGTTAGATCTACTGTTCAAAATGATGATTCTCAAGGTGCTAGTTGGGCTCAAAAAAAGGCATGGAAGATATGAGAGAAACCTTGTCTGAAGAAATAAAATCCCTTCCTGGAGAAATAAAGGAACTAAAATCTAAACAAGTTGAAATTTAAAAAGCTATTAATGAGATGCAATAAAATTTGGAGGCTCTTACTGCTAGGATAAATGAGGCAGAAGAGAGAATTAGTGATATAGAAAACCAAATGACAGGGAATAAATAAGCAGAGCAAAAGGAGACAAACAATTACTGGACCACAAGGGGAGAATTCAAGAGATAACTGATACAATAAGATGAAACAATACTAGAATTACTGGGATTCCAGAAGAAGAACAAAGAGAGAGAGGGGTAGAAGGTATATTGGAGTGAATTATAGTAAAGAATTTCCCTAATATGGCAAAGGGAACAAACATCAAAATCTAGGAGGCATAGAGAACCCGCCTCAAAATCAATAAAAATAGGTCCATGCCCCATCATCTAATAGTAAAACTTACTAGTCTTAGTGACAAAGAGAAAATCCTGACAGCAGCTTGGGACAAAAGTCTGAAACATACAATGGGAGAAATATTAGATTTGCAGCAGACTTATCCACTGCTGCAGAGCAGCAGGCCAGAGAGCTGGCAGGCCAGAAAGAACTGGTATGATATATTTAGAGTACTAAATGAAAAAAATATGCACCCAAGAATACTATATTCAAGTAGGCTGTCACTGAAAATAGGAGAGATAAAAATCTTCAAGGAAAAACAAATATTAAAAGAATTTGCCAAGACCAAACCAGCCCTATTGGGAATAATGAAAGGGGTCCTATAAGCAAAGAGAGAGCCTAAAAGTAGTAAGACCAGGGGCACCTGGGTGGCTCAGTGGTTTAAAGCCTCTGCCTTCGGCTTTGGTAATGAACCCACGGTCCTGGTATCTAGCCACATAACGGGCTCTCTGCTCAGTGGGGGGCCTGCTTCCTCCTCTCTCTCTCTCTCCTTGCCTACTTGTGATCTCTGTCTATCAAATAAATAAACAAAATCTTAAAAAAAAAAAAGTAGTAGACCCGAAAGGAACAGAAACAATATGCAGTAATAGTCACCCTACAGGCAATACAATGGCACTAAATTCATATCATTCAATAGTTACCCTGAATGTAAATGGGCTAAATGCCCTAATCAAAAGACACAAGGTATCAGAATGGATAAAAAACCAAAACCCATCAATATGCTGTCTACAAGAAACCCAAAGACTCAAAGACACCTCCAGATTTAAAGTGAGGGGGTTGAAAACAAGTTATCATGCTAATGGACATCAAAAGAAAGCTGAGGTGGCAACTCTTATATAAGATAAATTGGATTTTAAGCCAAAGACTATAATAAGAGATGAGGAAGGACACTATATCATACTCAAAGGGTCTGTCCAACAAGAAGATCTAACAACTGTAAATATCTATGTCCCTAACATGGGAGCAGCCAACTATATAAAACAATTAATAGCAAAATCAAAGAAATACATCTATAATAATACAATAATAGTAGGGGATTTTAACACCCCCCCTCACTGGAATGGCCAGATCATCCAAGCAAAAGGTCACCAGGGAAATAAAGGCCTTAAATGACACACTGGACCAGATGGACATCACAGGTATATTCAGAACATTCCATCCTAAAGCAACAGAATACACATTCTTCTCTAGTGTCCATGGAACATTCTCCAGAATAGATCACATCCTGAGTCATAAATCAGGTCTCAACAGGTACCAAAAGATTGGGATCATTCCCTGCATATTTTCAGACCACAATGCTCTGAAGCTAGAACTCAATCACAAGAGGAAAGTTGGAAAGAACTCATATACATGGAAGCTAAAGAGCATCCTACTAAAGAATGCATGGGTCAACCAGGAAATTAAAGAAGAATTGAAAAAATTCATGGAAACAAATGAAAATGAAAACACAACTGTTCAAAACCTGTGGGACATAACAAAGGCAGTCCTGAGAGGAAAGTATATAGGGATACAAGTCTTTCTCAAGAAACAAGAAATGTCTCAAGTACACAATCTAACCCTACACCTAAAGGAGCTGGATAAAGAACAGCAAAGAAAGCCTAAACCCAGCAGGAGAAGAGAAATCATAAAGAGCATAGCAGAAATCAATGAAAGAGAAAACAATAACAACAACAACAAAAACCAGTACAACAGATCAACGAACCTAGGAGCTGATTCTTTGAAATAATTAGTAAGACTGATAAACCCCTGGCCAGACTTATCAAAAAGAAATGAGAAAGGACTGAAATAAATAAAATTATGAATGGAAGAGGAGATCACAACCAACACCAAAGAAATACAAACAATTATAAGAACATATTATCAGCAAATATGTGCCAGCAAATTTGACAATCTGGAAGAAATGGATGTATTCCTAGAGACATATAAAATACCATATTTGAACAGGAAGAAACAGAAAACCTGAACAGACCCATAACCAGTAAGGAGACTGAAGCAGTCATCAAAAATCTTCCAACAAACAAGAGCCCAGGGCCAGACAGCTTCCTAGGGGAATTCTACTAAACATTTAAAGAAGAATTAATACCTATTCTCCTGAAACTGTTCAAAAAATAGAAATGGAAGGAAAACTTCCAAACTCATTGTATGAGGCCAGCATTACCTTGATCTGAAAACCAGACAAAGACCCCATCAAAAAAGAGAATTACAAACCAATATCCTTGATGAACACAGATGTGAAAATTCTCACCACAGTATAAACCAATAGGATCCAACAATACATTAAAAGGATTATTCACCATGACCAAGTGGGATTTATTCCTGGGCTATAAGGTTGGTTCAACATCTGCAAATCAATCAGTGGGATACAATATATGATAAAAGAAAGAAAAAGAACCATATATACTTTCAATAGATACTGAAAAAGCATTTGACAAAGTATAGCATCCTTTCTTGATCAAAACTCTTCAAAGTGAAGGGATAGAGGGTACATACCTCAATATCACAAAAGCCATCTATGAAAAACCCACACAAGTACCATTCTCAATGGGGAAAAACTGAGAGCTTTTCCACTTAGATCAGGAACACGGCAGAGCTGTCCACTATCATCACTGCTATTCAACATAGTACTAGAAGTCCTAGTCTCAGCAATCATATAACAAAAAGAAATAAAAGGCATCTGAATCGTCAAAGAAGAAGTCAACTCTCACTCCTTGCAGATGTTATGATACTTTACGTGGAGTATAAAACTTCACTCCAAAACTGCTTGAAGTCATACAAGAATTCAGTAAAGTATCAGGATATAAAATCAATACACAGAAATTAGTTGCCTTTGTACACACCAACAAGACAGAAGAAAGAAAAATTAAGGAGTCGATCCCGTTTACAATTGCACCCAAAACCATTAGATACCAAGGAACAAACCTAACCAAAGAGGCAAAGAATCTGTACTCAGAAAACTATAAAGTGCTCATGAAAGAAATTAAGGAAGACACAAAGAAATGGAAAAACGTTCCATGCTCATGGATTAGAACAAATATTGTGAAAATGTCTATGCTACCTAAAGCAACCTACATTTTAATGCAATCCCTATCAAAATACCATCAAACAGTTATTAATACACTTTGATTAAATTGACTGGTTATTCAACTGAATTGGGAAGCCATTTTTATCCATATTATTGAAAGGTTGTTATAGTTTGACAAAGTTACAGTAAATTCTATCATAATGGTAGCTTTTCCACTGCAGAGAGATTAGAAAGATAGATAAGTAGATAGATACAGATATAGATCATTATTGCCAAACAAAAATGTATATACATACATAATACTGTTAGTCATTTTACCCCTTTTGCCCATAATGTAAACCCACAGTGAATAAGTGACAGTGATGGAATGACAGCAGATCAAGGTGAACTTCGTTGACTTTGCTGAAAGTTTATAGTATTCAGAATCAGAATAGCAATCTAAGAATATGTTTTGTCTAGGTTATTTTGTTTTGATCTCTCAATATTCCTCTTGTTACCACTCCATGGCTTCAAAGAAACAAAAACAAGAAAAAATTACTACCTAAATCTATCCTATACTGAAAGTATTATTTTGCTTATTTGGTTATAATCATATTTTAATAATAATGGAAGATGTTCTCCTTAATGTGCCCCTGCTTCCATTTGTAACCTTTACTTTGATAGTTTTATAGTTTTCCATTGCTTCTTTCATTCAAGTGGAAAATACATTTTCAAGAAACTTGTTACTAGCTTACTCCACAGTTACTTTTTAATTCATTGTAACTGGATTCTCAATAAATACTCTCATCAAGATCACCAGTCAAGACTTGGAGGAAGGAGCAGAATAAGACAGTCAGACTGTCAGGTGGCATCTCTCCCGTCGAAAGAATAATTCCTACCACTTGTCCACTTAAGTAACACAAAATAAGTGTTAATAATAAGTATTGATAATAAGTGTTACCCTCTCTGAAACTGGGATACCTCTTCTGTTACCCCATACATTGCCTATGTCTTTTAAAATAACTACTTTATTAAATTCTTTTCAAATTAGCAAATTTCTGTTTGCCACTTGCTGCCTTCATGATCCTGACTGACAATCCATTTCTTTTTGACACCTTTCCTCTCATCTGCCCCAGTGGTACTCACTCCTACTTTCCTTTCTATAACTACAGTTCATGGAACCCATCCTTTTCCATACCATGGCCCTTGTATTTTAGTGTTTTTAGGTGCCCCTCCTTATATTTCTTTCAATAACTCTCTATTCATTCATCATCCCATTATTTAAATTACCATCTATTTTCAAGTAAATTATTTAAATATATAATTATTTAATATTATTTATTTATCTGACAGACAGAATTCACAAGTAGGCAGACAGGCAGGCAGAGAGAGGGGAGAAAGCAGGCTTGGAGCAGAGAGCCCAATGCAGGGCTTGATCCCAGGACCCTGGGATCCTGACCTGAGCCAAAAGCAGAGGCTTTAACCCACTGAGCCACCCAGGCACCCCCTTAAATATTCTGTTAGTTGGGGTGTCACACTTGAACTTCTGGCTCAAGGCACATATTAAATGACTCCTCCTATGTATTCTGAAACTGACCATACCATCTTCCACTTCACATATATATATTTCTGAATTTGTTGAATTATATGCCATCTATCAAATTGGTCAAGCTAAAAAACCAGACTCTCAGGGGACCTGGGTGGCTTGGTCAGTTAAGTGTCTGCCTTTGCCTCAGGTCATGATCCCAGGGTTCTGGGACTGAGCACCCTATTGGGCTCCTTGCTCATCAGGTAGCCTGCTTCTCTCTCTGCCTGCTGCTCACCCTGCTCCAGTGCATGCTCTCTCTCTCTCTGACAAATAAATATTTTAAAAAGAAACAAACAAAAAAACAAACTGAGCTATCATTGGCAAATTCATCTAATTCCATACGTCCGCTCTTGAAATTCTATCAATTTTTTCTCTTAATATCCCTTCAGTATTATCTCTTCATTGCACTTTCAATATTATTAACTTGGCTCAACCACAAATAATACTTCTAGTACATTTGTTATTAAAACCTACTATGGTGTTAAATAAAAATCTTTGAAAAAAAAAAAAAAAGGAGGGGGCGCCTGGGTGGTTCAGTGCGTTAAGCCTCTGCCTTTGGCTCAGGTCATGATCCCAGCGTCCTGGGATAGAGCCCCACTTTGGGCTCTCTGCTCAGTGGGGAGCCTGCTTCCTCCTCTCTGCTTGCCTCTATGCCTACTTGAGATCTCTGTCAAATAAATAAATAAAAATCTGAGTTTCAGTAAAGATGGCGGAGAAGTAGCAGACTGAGATGACATCAGGCAGCAGGAGATCAGCTAGATAGCCTATCAAACCATTCTGAACACCTACGAATCCAACAGGAGATCGAAGAGAAGAAAAACAACAATTCTAGAAACAGAAAATCGACCACTTTCTAAAAGGTAGGACCAGCAGAGAAGTGAATCCAAAGCGACGGGAAGAGAGACCCCGGGGGGAGGGGCCGGCTCCCGGCAAGGGGCGGAACAAAGAAGTGCAAAGTCAGGACTTTTAAAAGTCTGCTCCACGGAGGGACATCGCTCTAGAGGCTAAACTGGGGTGAAGACCTCACAGGGACAGCGAGGACTCAGGTCCCACAGGGTCACAGAAGGATCGGGGATGTCTGAGTGTTACCTGAGCTCACAGGTATTAGAGCAGGGAAGCCGGCTGCGGAGACAGAGCCTAGGAGTGAGCTCTCAACTCGGGGTTTCCTAGAGCCGTGGTCTGGGACAGGGGCCGGTACTCTGTGCGAGGGGTCCCCACAAGATCCGGGGAGACTCCGACCTGGGAGAGCTCAGGGATCTACGGGGTTCAGAGACTCCAGGTGGGACACTGCCAGAGACAGAGACGCTTGGTCACAGGGTGGTTGTGCTCGGAGCGCAGCCAGAAGCCAGTGAGACTGGGCTGATTATGCACGATTTTCTCCAAGCGCTGCAGGAGGCTGGGGAGATGGGAGTGATTAAATGCTTTTCTCTGAAGGCACACTGAAGACTGGGGTCCCTAGCTCTCAGCTCTGCCAAGCCGGAGATTGGAAGGCCGCCATTTTCATTCCTGTCCTCCAGAACTCTACAGAAAGCGTTCAGGGAACAAAAGCTCCCAAAAGCGAACCTGAGAGGATTACTTAGCCGGGCCCCTGGTAAGGGCGGTGCAATTCTGCCTGGGGCAAAGACACTTGAGAATCACTACAACAGGCCCCTCCCCCAGAAGATCAAAGAAATCCAGCCAAGACCAAGTTCACTTAATAAGGAGAACAGCGGATTCTTATCTGGAGAAAATGACAAGGCAGAAAAACTCACCACAAAAAAAAGAACAGGAGGCAGTACCCAAGGCTAGGGACCTAATCAATACAGACATTGGTAATATGTCAGATCTGGAATTCAGGATGACGATTCTCAAGGTTCTAGCCGGGCTCGAAAAAGGCATGGAAGATATTAGAGAAACCCTGTCAGGAGAAATAAAAGCCCTTTCTGGAGAAATAAAAGAACTAAAATCTAATCAAGTTGAAATAAACAAAAAGCTACTCATGAGGTGCAATCAAAAATGGAGGCACTTACTGTTAGGATAAATGAGGCAGAAGACAGAATTAGTGATATAGAAGACCAACTGAAAGAAAATAAAGAAGCTGAGCAAAAGAGAGACAAACAACTACTGGACCACGAGGGGAGAATTCGAGAGTTAAGTGATACCATAAGAAGAAACAACATTAGAATAATTGGGATTCCAGAAGAAGAAGAAAGAGAAATAGGAGCAGAAGGTATACTGGAGAGGATTATTGTAGAGAATTTCCCTAATATAGCAAGGGGAACAAGCATCAAAATCCAGGAGGTGCAGAGAACACCCCTCAAAATCAATAGGAATCGGTCCACACCCCGCCATCTAATAGTAAAATTTACAAGTCTTAGCGACAAAGAGAAAATCCTGAAAGCAGCACGGGACAAGAAGTCTGTAACATACAATGGTAAAAATATTAGACTGGCAGCAGACATATCCACAAAGACCTGGCAGGCCAGAAAGAACTGGCATGATATATTCAGAGCACTAAACGAGAAAAACATGCAGCCAAGAATACTTTATCCAGCTAGGTTATCATTGAAAATAGAAGGAGAGATAAAAAGCTTCCAGGACAAACAAAAACTGAAAGAGTTTGTAAACACCAAACCAGCTCTACAGGAAATATTGAAAGGGGTCCTCTAAGCAAAGAGAGACCCTAAAAGTATTACCAGAAAGGAACAGAGACATTATACAGTAACAATCACCATACAGGCAATACAATGGCACTAAACTCATATCTCTCAATAGTTACCCTGAATGTAAATGGGCTAAATGCCCCAATCAAAAGACACAGGGTTTCAGAATGGATAAAAAAACAAAACCCATCAATATGCTGCCTACAAGAAACTCATTTTAGACCTGAAGACACCTCCAGATTGAAAGTGAGGGGGTGGAAAACAATTTACCATGCTAATGGACATCAGAAGAAAGCTAGGGTGGCAATCCTTATATCAGATCAATTAGATTTTAAGCCAAAGACTATAATAAGAGATAAGGAAGGACACTACATCATACTCAAAGAGTCTGTCAAACAAGGAGATCTAACAATTTTAAATATCTATGCCCCTAACATGGGAGCAGCCAACTATATAAACCAATTAATAACAAAATCAAAGAAACACATTGACAAGAATACAATAATAGTTGGAGACTTTAATACACCCCTCACTGAAATGGACAGATCATCCAAGCAAAAGATCAACAAGGAAATAAAGGTTTAAATGATACACTGCACCAGATAGACATCACAGATATATTCAGAACATTCCATCCCAAAGCAACAGAATACACATTCTTCTCTAATGCCCATGGAACATTCTCCAGAATAGATCACATCCTGGGTCACAAATCAGGTCTCAACTGGTATCAAAAGATTGGGATCATACCCTGCATATTTTCAGACCACAATGTTCAGAAGCTAGAACTCAATCACAAGAGGAAATTTGGAAAGAGCACAAATACATGGAGACTCAACAGCATCCTTCTAAAGAATGAATGGGTCAACCAGGAAATTAAAGAATAATTGAAAAAAAACATGGAAACAAATGATAATGAAAACACAACGGTCCAAAATCTGTGGGACACAGCAAAGGCAGTCCTGAGAGGAAAATATATAGCAATACAATCTTATCTCAAGAAACAGGAAAGGTCTCAAATACACAACCTAACCCTACACCTAAAGGAGCTTGAGAAAGAACAACAAAGAAAGCCTAAACCCAGCAGGAGAAGAGAAATAATAAAGATCAAAGCAGAAATCAATGAAATAGAAACCAAAAAAACAATAGAACAAATCAATGAAACTAGGAGCTGGTTCTTTGAAAGAATTAATAAGATTGATAAACCCCTGGCCAGACTTATCCAAAAGAAAAGAGAAAGGACCCAAATAAATAAAATCATGAACGAAAGAGGAGAGATCACAACCAACACCAAAGAAATACAAACAATTATAAGAACATATTATGAGCAACTCTATGCCAACACATTCGACAATCTGGAAGAAATGGATGCTTTCCTAGAGACATATAAACTGCCAAAACTGAACCAGGAAGAAATCGAAAACCTGAATAGGCCCATCACCAGTAAGGAGATTGAAACAGTCATTAAAAATCTCTAAAGAAACAAAAGTCCAGGGCCAGATGGCTTCCCAGGGGAATTCTACCAAACATTTAAAGAAGAATTAATTCCTATTCTCCTGAAACTGTTCCAAAGAATAGAAATGGAAGGAAAACTTACAAACTCATTTTATGAGGCCAGCATCACCTTGATCCCCAAACCAGACAAGGATCCCATCAAAAAAGAGAATTACAGACCAATATCCTTGATGAACACAGATGCAAAAATTCTCACCAAAATACTAGCCAATAGGATCCAACAGTACATTAAAAGGATTATTCACCACGACCAAGTGGGATTTATTCCAGGGCAGCAGGGTTGGTTCAACATCCACAAATCAATCAATGTGATACAGTACATTAACAAAAGAAAGAACAAGAACCATATGGTACTCTCAATAGATGCTGAAAAAGCATTGGCCAAAGTGCAACATCCCTTCCTAATCAAAACTCTTCAAAGTGTAGGGATAGAAGGCACATACCTCAATATTATCAAAGCCATCTATGAAAAACCCACTGCAAGTATCATTCTACATGGAGAAAATCTCAGAGCTTTTCCGTTAAGGTCAGGAACACGGCAGGGATGTCCGCTATCACCACTGCTATTCAACATAGTACTAGAAGTCCTAGCCTCAGCAATCAGACAACAAAAAGAAATTAAAGGCATCCAAATCGGCAAAGAAGAAGTCAAACTATCGCTCTTTGCAGATGATATGATACTATATGTGGAAAACCCAAAAGGCTCCACTCCAAAACCGCTAGAGCTTGTACAGGAATTCAGTAAAGTGTCAGGATATAAAATCAATCCACAGAAATCAGTTGCATTTCTTTACACCAACAACAAGACAGAAGAAAGAGAAATTAAGGAGTCAATCCCATTTACAATTACACCCAAAACCATAAGATACCTAGGAATAAACCTAACCAAAGAGGCAAAGAATCTATACTCAGAGAACTATAAAGTACTCATGAAAGAAATTGAGGAAGACACAAAGAAATGGAAAAATGTTCCATGCTCATGGATTGGAAGAATAAATATTGTGAAAATGTCTATGCTACCTAAAGCCATCTACACATTTAATGCAATGCCTATCAAAATCCCATCCAATTTCTTCAAAGAAATGGAACAAATAATCCTAAAATTTATATGGAACCAGAAAAGACCTCAAATAGCCAAAGGAATATTGAAAAAGAAAGCCAAAGTTGGTGGCATCACAATTCCTGACTTCAAGCTCTACTACAAAGCTGTCATCATCAAGACAGTATGGTACTGGCACAAAAACAGACACATAGATCAATGGAACAGAATAGAGAGCCCAGAAATAGACCCTCAACTCTATGGTCAACTAATTTTCGACAAAGCAGGAAAGAACATCCAATGGAAAAAAGACAGCCTCTTCAACAAATGGTGTTGGGAAAATTGGACAGCCACATGCAGAAAAATGAAATTGGACCATTTCCTTACACCACACATGAAAATAGACTCAAAATGGATGAAGGACCTCAACATGAGATAGGAATCCATCAAAATCCTTGAGGAGAACACAGGCAGCAACCTCTTCGACCTCAGCCGCAGAAACTTCTTCCTAGGAACAACGCCAAAGGCAAGGGAAGCAAGGGAAAAAATGAACTACTGGGACTGCATCAAGATCAAAAGCTTTTGCACAGCAAAGGAAACAGTCAACAAAACCAAAAGACAACTGACAGAATGGGAGAAGATATTTGCAAACGACATATCAGATAAAGGGCTAGTATCCAAAATCTATAAAGAGCTTAACAAACTCAACACCCAAAGAACAAATAATCCAATCAAGAAATGGGCAGAGGACATGAACAGACATTTCTGCAATGAAGACATCCAGATGGCCAACAGATACATGAAAAAGTGCTCCACATCACTGGGCATCAGGGAAATACAAATCAAAACCACAATGAGATACCACCTCACACCAGTCAGAATGGCTAAAATGAACAAGTCAGGAAATGACAGATGCTGGCGAGGATGTGGAGAAAGGGGAACCCTCCTACACTGTTGGTGGGAATGCAAGCTGGTGCAACCACTCTGGAAAACAGCATGGAGGTTCCTCAATAAATTGAAAATAGAGCTACCTTATGACCCCGGAATTGCACTACTGGGTATCTATCCTAAAGATACAAACGTAGTGATCCAAAGGGGCACGTGTACCTGAATGTTTATAGCAGCAATGTCCACAATAGCCAAGTTATGGAAAGAACCTAGATGTCCATCAACAGATGAATGGATAAAGAAGAAGTGCTATATATATACAATGGAATACTATGCAGCCATCAAAAGAAATGAAATCTTACCATTTGCGATGACAGGATGGAACCAGAGCGTATTATGCTTAGCGAAATAAGTCAACTGGAGAAAGACAACTATCACATGATCTCCCTGATATGAGGAAGTGGAGATGCAATGGGGGTGGGGGTTAAGGTGGTAGGAAAAGAAAAAATGAAACAAGATGGGATCGGGAGGGAGACAAACCAAAAGAGACTCTTAAGGTCATAAAACAAACTGAGGGGGGTATGGGGAGAGGGGTTGGGGGAGGGTGGTTGGTGGTGGGGTTACAATATATGTTTAAATAAAAAAGCTTAAATTTAAAAAAATAAATATATAAATAAAAATCTTTAAAAAATTAAAAAAAAAATTTAAAAAAACCTACTATGGTGTTTCATGTCCCGGAGTTTCACTCAAGCTAACACCTGAGCTCTTACCTCTAAATATTGATCTTTACCTGACTGAATCTGACTCTCATTTATGTGCTCGGCTTCAGTGAAGTCACCATTCTCTATACAAAGCTGTCCCTTGCCCTCTCATCCTTAGTTACATGCTTAAATGTGGTTCTATAGACACTCTAAAGACATACATAGACATTCTAAAGATATATGTTCATATGTCAACTAACACATTAGTCATGGTGGTAGATAAATACCTGTTCATTAGTCTTTGAAACCAAGGATATTGACATATATATCTTTAAGTACTAAGATAGCACCTGCAATGGTATAAGCATGCATTCTATTAACTATTACATAAGAAAGGGGGAAAAAAGACATAAACCCCACTCTCAAATAACTTATTTTAGTAAGTGTGCAGATACATTATAATTGCTGTAAGTTTTGCTAACTGCACTAAAGTTAGCAGATTGCTCCTGCAGGTGCTATAATGCCCCAAGATGCAGTATTCCATACCATATGGACTGG
Organism: Taxidea taxus jeffersonii; assembly: GCA_003697995.1. Lineage (NCBI taxonomy): Eukaryota > Metazoa > Chordata > Mammalia > Carnivora > Mustelidae > Taxidea > Taxidea taxus. The sequence goes on along the minus strand of ML093110.1, from coordinate 27,979 downwards.
TTTTTAAACATGAAATTCAAAATAGAATGAGAAAATTTAAAATCATTTTGAGGTTATGCAAGTAAAGAATTAGATGTTTAATATAATTTTTTTTCTACATAAATTCTCTTTCTTTTTAATGGATACATCACGCTAGAGAGTTTATATTGTATAATGAGAGAAGAAATTGGCACAGGAAAGAGCTTTGGATTAGTCTGAGATTGTACTTAATTTTATTTCTCTTCAAAGTTCCCATTAATGGGCAGTATCTGTTTCCTTTGAAGAGACAGTCTAAGTAAACTAGGGCTAAGATCAATTCTGCTTTCAGCCTGCAATAAAACTGTCATAGAGATTTACCAAATAAAATAAAATAATGATCTGCAAAGAGTAGCAGGATCAGCAGCTCAGTCAGACTAATAATATCAAAGAATCTTGCCAGCCTGAAGAAAGAGGTAACTTGATGGTAATATAAAAAGTTGCACTTGTTATTGTGTGTTGATTTTTGTGTTTTCTTTTTAGCTATAAATTGCAGAATTCAGACTTTTAAGTATTTGCAGATGAAACAGGGAACATAAACTTAAATACTTCTCCTCGGAGAGAAATCAATAGTTACAGTTCTCTCTTTTAAGTCAATATTTTATATTCTCAGAAATAGGAGTGCCATATCAATACTTTAACATCAGTGTTGTACTCATCCTTATTTAGCCACTTGTTCGTTAAGTGTCCTCTGATGATAGTAAAATGTCTGTGCTGGTTTCCAAATAAAACTCCACAATAAAAAATAACGGACCATTAACAGTAACTTAATGAGGATATTTCTGCTTCCTAAACTTAAACTTTAATGATCACTTAATTATACAAGCATCATCTACCCAAAATAAGAAATGTCACTAAATTTATAATGGGGAATGTATCCTTCATCTAAATGCAAAGACAATTAAGAATTCAGATATAAGTGTCCACAATTTTGATCTAATGTGATCATTAAATATCAAAACCACAGTATCTTGGAAATTTTACTTTAATTACTATGTAGATATGATAAAGTAAATACATGATGAATATTATTCAGCCTAATAAAAGAAGGAAATCCAGCCATTTGTGACAACATAAATGAAAGTGGGGGACATTGTGCTAAGTGAAATAAGGTAACCAAAGAGAGACAAATACTGCATGATTCCACTTATATAAGATACCTAAGAGTCACACTTGTGAATGGAGAAAACTTAATAAGTGGTCGCCAAAGGTTGTAGAGTAGGGGAAATGGGGAATTGATATATAATGGGTATAAAATTTCAGTTATGCTAAGTTCTAGAGATTCACTATACAACATGGTACTTGTAATTAAAAATACTGTCTTGTTCACATGAAAATTTGTTAGGATGACAGATCTCATATTCAGTGTTCTTACTACAAAAATAAACACATACACACACAAACTCCCCACAAAGGGACACAAGGAAACTCTGGAAAGTGGTGGATATGTCTATAACCTTGGTTGTAGTAATGGTATCATGGGTGTTTGCATATATTCAAACTCACCAACTGTGTATATCCCATATGTGCAGTTCCTTATATACCAACTACACCTGAATAAAACTGTTAAAAATAAAATAAAATGAAAAATTTTAAGTAAATACATGCCTAATGTAACCTACGGAAACATCTAGAGGGGTATCTCACTAAGGTTGTGTGTGTGTGTGTATGTGTGTGTAATAGCCACTAGTTTTTGATGATTGACTATATAATTAATTAATTCACTAGTTATTGATGTTTTCACATTCTTCTAAGCTGATTTATTTATGCCTTTATTAAGGTGAAATGACCAAGGTAAACACAGTTTGAAGGCACAGTGGCTTTTAATAAAATCAACCAGGATCTTGGTAGTCTTCTCATCTTTGCACTTCCGGTGAGAATATTTGGTCTTTCTCTTTCAAGTGAACTCTTCCCTTAGTACCTTAAGTAGATTTTGGAATTTTATATACCTGAGTAGTCCAAGACTCATTTTATACACCACAACAGTATATCACTTCACATTTTAATTCTATTCTAAGGAGGGTTTCATTTCTGATAATTCCATTTGCTCACCATTTTAAAGCCCCAGGTACTAATGATATGACTTAGTTTTTGCTAACTAAATTTCAGCCTTATTCTCTATCCTCAAGTTCCTATTCTAGTTATCTGACCACTATCTTAGATCATATCTCTGGAAAGATACAGCTCTACTTTTACTATCCTGGAACCTACATAATAAACAGTGAGACCTGCTGTATATCCCAATGTCTCAGAGTATGATATACATTGACAAACCTATTGGATGCTTATCTGAACTTGAAGATACTCTAAATTACTATACCACATTAAGAGATATCCTTATTTTGAATTTTAAACCACGCCTGGGAGATAATATATAACATATTCAAAAATGTCTCACTGTATTTTGGCCCCCTGCAGTGCAGAACCATTTCAGAAATGACATCTGTTTCCTAAAGCATAGCCCCCATCAAGTGCTAAGGTCAGTGAATTCTGGTCTAATGCACTGATGGCAGATGAAGACTGTCATGGGTCCACCACATTATAAAGAAACAGACACAAGATTCAGACTTCAGTCCCCTGATCATGACAGATGATGGACTGCTGCTATTTCCGCAACCATGAATTCTGAAGAAGTGGCAGAAGAGGGATAGATGCAGTTTTGTTTTGTTTCATAATATCACAAGATTTGATTCCAATTCCTGTTTATACCAGGCAAAGAGATGGTTCTTTCTCAAATCAGTCTTAGCAGGGCTAGGGACCAGACTAAACAATGTCCCATATGTCCCAGCCCAAGGAACCTAGCCTTTATGTTACTTTGTGTGAGGTGGCTTTCTGCAGCAGAGAGAATTCCTATATGAGCTGGCAATTAAATACAGACTTTCAGTAACTGCAGCACAAATCTGCCTTTGCAGGAGAAGCAGAGCAGTAAATCCCAGTGTCAATCCCACGTTTTGAATGCCATCTATGTTTTGAGTCCATGTTAATCGTATGCATACATATTTTGAACTTTTATATCTTCCGGGTAGATTGAACCCTCATCTATATAAAATATCACGCTTTACCAAAAGTAATGCTTCATTCCTCAGAGTCTACCTTATCTTATATTAACAAGTAGAGTAGCTTTCTTTGGTGGGCATATATGTGGTTTATCTTTTTCCATCAGTTTACTTTCAAGAATTTTGTTCCAGTATATATAAAGCATGTCTTTTGGAAGCAACATTTTAAAATTCCAATTTGAAATATTCATCTTTTAGCTGAAACTCTTACTTCCTATTCATTTGATATGCTAACTGATATATCTGGTTTCATATCTACCTTCTCACCATTTGTGCAATATTTAACTTATCTGTCTTAAATTCTTTTTCCCCCTTTCTGCCTCCTTTTAGATGGATCCATTTAATTATTTATCATTTTAGTTTAATATTACCCTTGCATTCTTTTAAAATAAAACAACTTTATTTGTTGTTCTTTTACTTGGTAAATGATTCAACCATATATTCTTTACTAATTATAGTAAAATACAAAGGTAATAATCCTGCTTTACTAACAGTGGAACTTAGAACACTGTATTAAGCCATATAGCTCCATCCAAGTTTAGGTGTTATTTTATATTATTTTACATGTTTGAATGCTACATATATTTTAACTTCTAAAGTGCATATCAATTATTGTTTTATAAGGAAATATTTATTTATATTTGGTGCCATGTTTAATTTTCATTGCTCATTTTTTCTACATTACTATGATTCTATATGGAACCATTATTTTACTTGTCTAAAGAACTCCATTTAATATACGGTTTAATTTAAGGATATAAGTAACTAATTCTCACAATTTTTGTTTCTCTGGAAATATATATCTTTTCTCCTCTCATTACATCACTTTTTTTTTTTCCTTTTTCTTTGGTTTAGGCAATAGGCCAAACTGGAAACAGCCCAACATGCAATGGTATAGATAAATCTTAAAATCATTAAGCTAAATGAAGGCAGCCATACAGAAAATAAAAGAAAAATCCTACATGATTTCATATATTATCTATTTTCAAAACACTAGAAAATGGAAACCAATCTATAGTTACTTAAAGGTCAGTATTGGTGGGACTGGGAGACTATTTTAAGAATAATTTAAGGATAGAGAAATATTTTAAGGATAGAGAAAAAACCTAAGGGTTGCTGGAGGAAGATGGGCAGGGGGGATGGGTTAAATGGCGGGGGAATATTGAGGTTACTTATGACAACCACTGGGTGTTATATGTAAGTGATGAATCACTGAATTCTACACCTGAAATTAATATTACATTATATATTAACTAACTGGATTTAACTGGAATTTAAATTAAAACTTGAAATTAAAAAAATGAAACTAAAAAAAAATGTCTGAGGTATCTCTTTTGGGTGAGTGATCAACGTTGTGAAACTTGACTGGGATTTTTGTTTTCTCAAGGGTGAAACTATTGTCAGAACTCATTGAATTGTACATTTTATATGTATGTGGTTTATTGTGCATATGTTAGATACTGATAATTTCTGAAAGAAGGCCAAGTTAGGAGAATTAGCTCTCCTAGTTATTAAGAATTACTGTAAATTTGTATATATTAGGAAAGCATTCTGTGATACAAGAGACAAGTCAATAGAAAATAATAGAAAGTATAGAAATAGTGTGATATGTAAAAGTATGCACTATAATTGCATATAAATGAATGTAAATACATATGCATGTATTAACATATATGATTATTATATTATATATATATCTTATATAAGTATAAAGTATATAATGTATATATTATAATAAAGAATATGTATTATATAACATAATTTATGTGTATAAAATATATAATGTATGTTATAATGAAGTATGCATATTATATAATATTACTTTATATATGTATAAAGTATCTATTATGTATAACATATATAATAAAACATTATTTATACATAGAATACAATATGATACATATATGTTATATAATATATACATACATATACAAAATCATGCACATACCTATACTTTGATACACTATATCAAAACTTCCAATGTTTTATTTTAGAATGGTGTCATTTTGTGTACATTTATATTTATTAACTTTTATTAAGCCAGAATTCTGATTACAACTGAGAATTTTCTTTTATTTGCACTTTCTAAACTTATTGTGTACAAGTTTTTAAAGATAATGTAAAGATAATGCAATGACTCTTTACTAAAATTTTAGAATGACTTATTTTGTATTATTTTGTATTTAATCAACTTAGATTTGGCAGTAATTAATAACAATTCCAGGAGATTGTCAGTACATTTGAACAATACACTTTTATGATTATCATTTTAATATATGTATCAAACCTTAAAAACAGGTCAAAAATGTTAATTTGTATATTTATTATAACTACTCCTAAGTGGAAATAAAGTATTTCATATAATATCTAAACATTTCTTACCATGAGATTCCAAAAATAAATTTTATTTTTAAATATATGCTTACCTAGCTTTCTGAGTATGTCTCTGTTTTCCACTGTTTTATCAGCCCAACTTATCATATCCTTTTCTTTCTTCCTCTCATTTTTCATTTGTTATTCTTTTTCAATGCAACTACACAGAATAAGCAAATGTATCGTTATATCCCACTAAAAATGGACTTTGACGGGTCCTGATGTAGGCATTCAGTTACTGCTTATTGCTATTATTAACTGCCCCCTCAAATGACTTCTCAATTACATAAAAGTACTTAAAAACTAGTCACAGAATAAAGAAAAAAAAGAAAAAAGAATATGCCTTGTACATTGGAGGAAACTAACCTCCTTTGAAGCTTCTTTATAAATTGTCAAATATTAAGCACACAGGCACATTTCAGCCTTTTACATATACTTTTAGATGAGGTTAATATACCTTGGGATTTCAAGCAAAAATTTAGCTTAAAGATTAAAAAAGATGAGGTTAATTTACCTTGGAATTTCAAGCAACAATTTAGCTTAAAGATTAAATCCACTGGAGACCCAAACTTGTTAAATTAGATAAATCAGAGTAAGGTGTTTCTTTGCCATATGAAGGAAAAGAAGATAGCAAATTAAAGTACTGTTAATTAAGTAAGATGAAACAACAACAAAAATAAAGTATTCCAAAGGAGAAAGATAGGATTCTGTTAACAAAGGTTATAAATATCAGCTTAAAAATTACATGGCATAATCAATTCTGGTACATGGTAATTTTAGTATGCTAAAATAATTCTGTTTATTCTCCTGTCAAATTCACTCAATATTGTTCTCCCCAAATCTAGTTCTATAGAAAGTTTTAAAGTTCCCTCATGTAGAAAGCTTGATTCCAAATAAATATTAATGACCATTTGGGGGAGTCCCTTGAAATACATTTTTGTTATTTTAGTAGGTATTTTTTAAGAAGCAGAATATATGTGTGTATGCTGTACTCCACACATAGGTTAATCAAATACAATAATTTCTGTAGCAACTACATAATAGACACTATTTAATGGCAATAATTTTGATAAAATAATGGCTTTATGAACAATTATCCTTCTATAAAATTTCACTTTAGATTTAAAAAATGTAGACAAACTACTGAGCCAATTTATATAATTTCATGTCCTTTTAGATAATGAGCTATAATGACATTCATTCATCTCTTTCAGCATATCCTACCCTTGTAAATCCCAAAATAAATTATCATACCATGAATAGTTTTAAGAAAATATATATGACCAACTACATAACTAGATGAGAAGGTTTTGGCTTGTTTTTTTAATAAACTACTGGAAATATTTAAATTAAACTAAGGATTTGAGCATGAGAATCTAATAAGGAAACAAATACTTAAACTTGATGTGCCAGGCTTTCAAAAAAAATACAAATGTCATACATATAAGGATACTATTTACAACAGAAGAATAACTGAAATATAAGTGGTATAAATAATGATCATTACTATTTTTACTGAACTAAGTGAATCTACCATTCCAATCATTTTAAAAAATAAGCCATATGTCTCTTTCACAGGAATTCTTGACTTTAAATTTTCAATCCTTTCCCTTCTAGACTTGACCAATCACCCAAGTCATTTGCAACTGTCCGTGGTTCACACACACTCCCACACATACACCCCCCCCACCACACGCATCTTTCGAAAAATGAATGGCCATTATAACTATTAGAAGTTCTACTCATAGTGAGGGTTTATTTTCACCCTTCTCTTTTAAGGTTATCTTTGAGCTGGGCTACAACCATTCTGGCTTGTAACGATATAGCATCCCATCCATTGATGAATCAAGTTTAACTTCTCTCCTTCATCATTCTTTCTAATGGAAATACTCTGCCCTAATATATCTTAGGTTTGAGTTGAAAGGGTCATTAACAGTTGTCTAGCCTACTTACTCCTACAGTTTATGTTTGCTTTCTAACTTTGCTTGTGACCGGTCAATGAAATAACACTTCCATCTTTCAGTGGCCTGATGCTCCATTTAAATGTAAGACAAGGTAAGTCTTACACCTACGGTTCATTATATGGTCGCTTGATACTCTACGGTAAGATGTTTCTCTACCAAGACCCAACAGCATGCCAAGACTCGATGGATTCACTGTTTCTGTACTTGGGACAGTACCCCATTTTATCACCTCGTGCTCATATATCCTACCTCTAAGGCAGAGTAGTGGTGGTGGAGCAGTGACAAAGTTTTAATATCAACCCAAACTTTCAATACAAACACTAGAGTTGTGTTCTCCCTTCCTTGTTATGCAGGTATCATAGTAATTGGATAACATATGTTGAACAATATCATCAATCTTGGCTACTCATCTTTGCCTTCTTCTATTAAGCATCTGCATAATTCTTTGGCCCCTGGTGCCACTCTGATTTTGTTGTTCATTATAAAATATCAGCATGATGCTTTGATTGTTAAACACCACTACCTGGCCTCTATTATTCTGAGATCCTATCATCCCCATTGCTCTCAGGGTCCTTGATTCTTAAAAAATAATCACTTGCTGGTAGTACTGACCAACAATGACCTTCACAGTGATATTGGTATGCTCTTCATAAGTATACCAGTTAATACTTTGGTTAGCAAATTTTGCCCCACCTCTCAGTAATCTACACTCAATAACAAAGGGCACAGAAAAGAGGACTGAATATTAAGCCATCTTCCTTATTTCAAAAGGATCAAAATGTGTCCAAAATTGCCACTTCCTGACAGCACACACAGAAGAGGCACAAACAAGTCAGCTGCAAGAGAATGGGAGCAGGGGACAACAGCAGGAAAGACCGTTGCCCCAAACAACTCCTTGGTCTCATATTTATTAGAAAGTGAGTAACAATCAACAAAGAAACCAGAGTAGATTACACATTGACCATGAATCTTGTAGATACATAAGAAGAAAGGCAAAATATGTCTGGTTACTTAGTACATGACCTATAGTGAGCAAGCCCAAAGTAAAGGATTGTCTGACTAACTGCTGATGCTCTCTGGGGAAGGGGAGAGAACAGAAAAATGAATCAGGCTGGGTTCTGCCCTGAGCAAGCCAGGCATTCCCAGCTGCTCAGCTTCTGTCCTCTCCCACAGAGGCTATTGCCAGTACATGTTTTTCTTAAGGCCATATCTAAGCATGCTCAGTAGCTAGTATAATTTCTCATAAGTTATACTTTAAGCAGTACGTTGCTCTGAGGGATGGTTACACAAAATCAAAACAAAAGTGAAAATGAAATAAAATGCCCCAAAAGTTTTGGAAAGGAAGTCAAGGAGTCACACACAACAAATCAAAGTAGAATAGGAATAGTATACAATGACTAGTCTCAAAAGAGACTTGAAGAAGATATCATTTAAAAACATACATAATTCAAGGAATATAAGACTTTTAATGATTATTCCATGCTGTAGAGTATCTTAAAAGCAAATGAATTAAATAGAACAAACATCAATTATAAGTTCACACACACACACCCAAAAAGAATTGAGTGAAACCAATGATCAGTACTGAGGAAAATAAGCAAGGGCCAAAACAACACCATTCAAGGAACATTTAATAAAGCAGAAACTAAGAGCTGTGGTGGAAAACAAAAGTATGAACATAGGGGAAACGTTTACAAAACATGGTTTTACTGGATAAATTAACATAATCATAAAGAAGCTAAATTAGGAGACGAAGCTGATTCACCTGATGATAATTAGAAAAAAAAAAAAAACAGAGAGTGAGGATGGAAGAAAAGTACTGAAAAATGAATAAAGAACAGACATTAAAGATATACACATATCTGACATACACGCATATATAAAACATCAAGCATCCCAGGGAACAGAGTGAGTTATTTACTTATCTGAGAACAAATACTAAATAATTCCCAAAAGTTAGAAATCAGGCTGCCTCACATTTCTCCTAAGCAACATCTAATGCCAAAGAACAATGGAAACTTGTCTACAAAGTTCTGAGAGAAAAAAAGTGTAAACTGAAAATATTATTGTCAAGTACCACGAGGACATTTTTAGACATTCAAGAAGTAAAGTCATGTATAATCCTGGATGCATACTAAAGAAAATGCAAAACTATGAAAGAGTATATTAATATTGACTCAAAAAATGAGTATGCATATGCATATAAAATAATTCATATAGATCAATGAAAACATTTAAATGTAGAATTAATCTTAAACATCTTTTTAAATTATGATTATAGAAAGGAATATAAATGTTATATCTCTGGTCATGTTAAAATGAATAATCAAATACATTAGTGGGAAGAAGGTGGAGTGAATTTGGGAATTATTAATTTCATCCACTTTCAACACAGCAAGTAAAGAGCTAATATCACAATTATTAAAATAACTTAAATTACACAAAAATAAAATTACAAGTTATTTTGTACTCTTAATGTTTTTATGATATTACAATCAGTAAAAAAATTATTCAGGAAATAATCTCTCTTCATGCAGTTAAAAAAAAAACCTTATTAAAACTTTATTTCTCTACTTCCTCTTTTAATTTTAAGAAAATGAATAGGTTTAATTCATGTTTTTTAAATAACATATACATTATGATCCAGTTACCTTTCTCCATATCCAACCATTACTACTCCCTCTCTCATTTTGCTTTCAGCTGTTTTATCTAGCTAGTCTCTATTTCTTTCATGTACCACCTACTCTTTCTACTTATCAACTACATATCAATCTAGGACCAATTATCTACACATCTTTCCATTATTTTTTACATATATATCCTCTGTCTACAGCCTATCTTCTTTTTTAGAAAAGATTTTCTATTTTCTATTGATTTATTTGAGAGAGAGAGCATGAGAAGGCACTGGTGGCAGGGAGGGAGGTGGCAGAGGGAGAGGGTGAAGCAGGCTTCCCGCTTAGCAGGGAGCAGGGCAAGGGGCTGGATCCCAGACCCTGGGATATGATCTATGCCAAAAGCAGATGCTTAACCAGCTGCGCCACCCAGGTGCCCCTACAACCGTCTTCCATCTCCTCTTTTAATCTACCTGCTATTTATATATCTATATGTCCATCCATCTCTGCCTTTGATTTATCTACAATTATTTATCTCTGTTGTTTTCACAATATGATGTTTTACTTGTTAATGAGTTATATGACAGATAAAACATTCTTCAAAGTGTCACTTCTTCAGCCTAAAATACTAAAAGAAAGTGATTAAAATCTATTAAAACAAAACAAAATCCATTAAACCATAAAAATTTATTTAAGCAAAGCCGTGAAACAATGGAAGGCAGAAAAAAACATGTTACTTGAAAAAAATTTAAAAAGGGGGAAAAAAGTAAAAACAAGCACAGATTAAAAATAGCCACCACCTCTTAGGCAACAAATACATGTCAGATTTCACATCCAATTAATTATCTAAATCTCATAATAACCCCATGAAGTAGGAATGAGTATCTACTGGCAGAACTAGCATTCAAACCAGGACTTGCTGAAATAACAAGTAGAATTTGTTTAAATTTCATTCAAATTAATATTCTGAAAACCTGGTATAGGATAAAAAAAGGAAAGATTTTTAAGAGGAGAAAGTCATAATCCTTTATAATATGCCACTTGCTATTTCCATCAGAGACTCCACAGACGGATGGAAGTGGGCCATGGATTTGACTGAGTGTAGCCAAAAGGTAGGCTCCTGTGTATAGTAAGTTGCAAACAAAGGGCAAGCAAATATGTATGAAATTTATTTTACTTAATTTTATTTTATTCATTCATTCATTAATTTTGTGGACGAGGGGAAGAGAGAAAATCCCAAGCAGGTTTTTTCACCCAGAGTGGAGCCTGATGGTAATGGGGGAGGGGAGGAGGGGAGCGCTTAATTTCTTGACCCTGAGAGCATGACCAGAGCTGAAATCAAGAGTCAGATGCTTAAGTGACAAAGCCACCCTGGCACCACTGACCTTTCAGTAAATAAGTACAACATGTTATAATAATGATAGCTAAAGAATTACTTATCTCTATCAGAATACCTTAGAATAATTGCTATAACTTAGTTTAGTAAATTGGCATATACTACATTAAAAAATGTACATTTTTTATCAAAAAATTCTTAAAAAAATAAAAAGCTAGGGAATAAGCACTCTTCTTTCCACCATCATTTTCTTTTGTTTGTTTGATTTTGTTTGTTTTTTGTTTTAAAAGGAGAACTGAATCTCAAGAACATTCAAACATGTACCATGTATATATAGGTTGTGAATAGGAAAGCAGGGACTCAAAATCAAGAATTCTGATTATATATCATCCTGCTATATTAGACTACTAAATACATCAAATCACCAAGGGGTGGGGGGGGTGCTCAATTCCCCAAGAGCACAGCACTTTCCTGTATAAAGGTTCTTGGGTAATGCCATGGGTTATAGTAATGCCATCTGGATCAGTCAACTTCTACGGTCTCTTCCACACACACAATCCAGTGCAGCATCCTTTACCTGGTGCCACCACCACCCAGACACCTAACAGGCACACAAAGGAAAGTAGCAGCAGTGGTTCTGCTGCAAAACTTATCCAGAAAATTGCTTCCTAGTTAGTTTGAAACATCAACCTAGGGAAATCGTGGGCTAACATGTTATGGGTATGGCTAACTGAGAAATCAAGAAAAAGATGGAATCAATTCCAGAAGTTCACAGTAGGAGAGGAGGAAAGGAAGAAATTATCATCAGGGCTGTGTTCCCTCAGGAAACTGAGCGACAATCCATTCCTTGGCTCTCTCAGTGGCTCTAGGTATATTTCCCGGTTGCCTGACTTATGTTAATATCACTCCAATCTCTGTCTTCATCTCCATGTTGCTACCCTTTGTATTTTTTTGTCTGTGCTCTATGTCTCTCACTAGGATATTTGTATGGATTATATGGATTTTAATATAGAAATAGATCTCCATCTAACTTATACCTGACTTTTAATCAAAATGCCTGTAAATTTTCAATATTCTTCCAGATCATAGGTCTGGTGAAATTATTCCTAAGTGGCTCATTTAGAAACTCTGTATGATTCTGAGTCATTCTTCATGTGTCTATGGCTAGTCCCACCATAACAAGTATTTAGCAAAATCTTAGGTTCTTCAGAACAGAACATGACTGTGACACACTGAGGGAAGGCAGGGTTTGATTACCCCAGCTTATAACTCCTTTGCACATCTAATACTGGCATTAAAAGAACTAAAATTAGGATAATGGTGAACTTAGGAATTAGTATTCCTACTTAATTAATGTCCCTTGTCTCCTCAATAAAACATCCTAAATATACCAATGTCTAATTATGTATATCTCCTTCACAAATTATACTTGATTTGAAATTTTACATATCTATTTATCTATACATCTCCCTATCAATCAATCTTATTACTTGGGAGGATTCATTCCTCATATTTCCTCAAAAATGGTTTCTAAAGAAATTTCTAAATTTCTAATCTAAAGAAAATTCTTTAATTTCTTTTAATCTAAAGAAATTATTTTTTTAAGATTATTTATTTATTTATTTGACAGACAGAGACCACAAGTAGGCAGAGAGGCAGGCAGAGAGAGAGAGGGGAGGGAGCAGGCTCTCCGCTGAGCAGAGAGCCCAATGTGGATGATCCCAAGACCCTGAAATCATGACCTGAGCCAAAGGCAGGGGCTTTAACCCACTGAGCCACCCAGGCACCCCTCCTAATTATTTTTTTAAAGGGTGATGATCTTTACAAAAGACAGGTAAATGTCAATGTAATTTATAAGTTATGTAGAAAGTAATTATGACAGAGGCTAATTGAAATTTATGGAAATGTATTGACATAATCAAACTCTCAGAGTGCCCCAAAAAAATTTAAAAAACACGATCATCAACTCCCTTATCTATATTTACACTACAGACAGTACTCTATTCATACACACACACACACACACACACACACACCATCCTCATAATGTGTGAATGTTGGCTCTCTTTAGTATTTAGGTTTATTTTTATTTTTCATAGTGAAAAAGTTATATTTTCATACAAAGAATAGATGTGCTCCTTTCAAAGATCTTATAATTACTCTTATTCCCTATAGTAGCTGCTTCTGAATTATGCTATAATCTTTAAGCTTCAATCATAAACTCTTTTTTATTTCAAATTCTGACCAGGCATTTGTACCTGGACACAACTTTTTGTGCTCTGGATCTCATTTTTGCTTACTTTCTCAAGATTTCACTCCACTGTGTATTTATGAAAGGAATAATACAATTTGGGGTATTTTCTTAAAAATAACAGCTTGGATGTGGGGAGGGGAATGGAATCACAGGAAGTATGGATGAAACAAGATTAGCCATATGTTGAAAACTTGAAACCAGGTTAGAGACACACGGGAGTTTATTACACTATTATTTCTACTTTTGTTTATATGTAAAATTTTCCATAATAAAACATTTAAAAATGTACCTTCCTTTGGCAATCCCCTCTTTCCTCCATCCTCAAGCAGTCTTCTCTTTTCTAAATAGTTTCCTTAACATTCAAATACATTCTATTATTATAAATCTTTAAAAAGTGAGCACCTCAGGACTTGTTCCTCATGCTCTTTTCTTCCTATCTTTATTGGTGAGCCATTCTTGAGTCACTAACTATCAAGCATATATACCTTCTTTACGCTTGAAATAAATATTCTGATGCCTTATTTCCTTACTTTTAACCTCATTTGGATGTCTTCCACATTCTAAGTTTTAAAATTCCCAAGTTGATTTGCCATTTCATACATGTACACACACATCCATAGATTCCTAGGTATCACATTAACTCACCCTTATGTCAGTAAATGGTTCTTGGTTTTTTCGTCACATCAGTCAAGAAAGCTAAAATGTTATCCTTGGTCCTTTTTCTCATTTCACCTCATCTACTCCATGAAGAAATCATTTCTTTTCTACTTTTAAAGTATATCTCAAATTTAACTTTATTTCCACCTCAATATTCTGGTTCAGACACTATTATTAAATACCTAGATTGCTCCTCAACAACTTGTAAATTGATCCCTGGTAACAATGTGAATCAAACTCACTCTGCCAACCCATTTTCCTCACACTAGCCCCAACTTAACAGGTTTTTTTTTGTTTGTTTGTTTAAATCCAACCCTTAAACAAAGATTAAACAAAGGTTAAGTCACACCACCACTTAAAAATCTTCAGTGGCTTTTCATTGCATCTAGGATAAAATACCACAAGGCCTTACTAAAATCTTGAAAGTTTTGCATGTTTTTTGTCCATATCTACCTCTGTGACTTCATCTGTTTTCACTCATCTTTCTTCAGCAAATTTGGGTCCCTTGACTTTTTTACATTACTTGTTTTCATATTCCTTAATATATCAAGCTCTTATTTTAAAATATTTTGTATTTTCTATTTTCACTCCACAAAAAGTGTTTCATCTACTTTTGAAGAGGTTATATTTCTTATTAATCTTCTTGGTTGATATGTTAAATATTCAGAGATATTGTCCTGAAATAGTTCTTTCACAAACCATTAAAAAAAAAACAACCCGGGGGCGCCTGGGTGGCTCAGTTGGTTGAGCGACTGCCTTCGGCTCAGGTCATGATCCTGGAATCCTGGGATTGAGTCCTGCATCAGGCTTCCAGCTCCACGGGGAGTCTGCTTCTCTCTCTGACCTTCTCCTCCTTCATACTCTCTCTCTCAAATAAATAAATAAATAATAAAATAAAATAAAAAAACCAACCCTAGTTCCTTAACTGCACTTCAGTTTACAAATAGTTCATTAATTAGTTACTTTGTTTTCTATGCCCTCCCTTTCTAAACAGTAACTCTTTTGAGAGCATATTTTTTCATTTATTGCCAAAATAGTATCTGATTAATCTCTAATGTATTTGTTGAGTTCCAAAAAGTAAAATCCTTAGAGAATATTTCAGTATTAATCTGTATGATAATTAGTATATGGTATAAATTCATCTAAGATATAAACTATAACATGCTTGTTAAAATAAAAATGACTCCTGGGGCACCTGGGTGGCTCAGTGGGTTAAAGCCTCTACGTTTGGATCAGGTCATGATCCCAGGGTCCTGGGATCGAGCCCTATGTCGGGCTCTCTGCTCCGCAGGGAGCCTGCTTCCTCCTCTCTCTCTCTCTGCCCGCCTCTCTGCCTACTTGTGGTCTCTGTCTGCCAAATAAATAAATAAATAATAAAATCTTTAAAAAATAAAATAAAAACAACTCTTTTAAAAGATTTTTATTTGACAGAGAGAGAGAGAGCGCGCGCGCGCGGGCGCATAACCAGGGGGAGCAACAGACAGAGGAAGAAGGAGAAGCAGGCTCCCCACTGAGCAGGGAGGAGGCTTGATTCCAGCACACTAAGATCACAACCTGAGCTGAAGGCAGAAGCTTCATTGACTGAGCCACCCAGGAGCCCAAAATAAAAACTATTATATTTTTTAAAAGTTATCTATAACTTTTATGTTAGATTAATCTGATAACTTTTAGAAACTGTGCTAATAAACTCTTCAGTACTGAAAAGGAATTTCTGGAAACTGGACTTCAGGCATTTACATGGAAACGTGGATCAAGTTGTTCAACCAATTGTTACTTAAATATAGAATGTTTATAAGCACTAAATTTACTTCATAAGGTGAATGGACATAAAACATGATTTTTACACACAGTAATTATTCTACTTTACAATCTTGTGATCTGGAAATTACTTTATTCTTAGGTACAAGAGCTTGAGTTTCAAAGAGTTCTAATGGCTAGACAGTGTTCACATAATTGGTATGTAATAAACATGTCAGAAGAAAAAGTGAAGGTCTTTAAGATGGGCAAAATATTGGTGAGGGTCCTTTCAATGGTATCTTGGGCTTTATTATACTTTTTGGACTAATTCTCTGCTATCTGCAACTTTCATATTCTTTGACTATAACTCTATAAAAAATTGAAGATAATGCAACTGGGTGTTTTTTTCTGTCCATAGAAATGCAAATTTAAGGCAGAGGTACAACTGTTTTCTACTGGAAAAGGTGATTTCAAATATTATATTTTATAGCCCCAGAGATTTTAAATATTTTGCACCTTTGGAAAATTTGGTTTGTTGTTTCTGATTGCCCATTTGTGTCTGTATTTGTGTGTTTACTCTTCAGATATTCCTTTGAACTGATGTTGACTGTATCGGTTCCTTCATTAACTAATGTGTTAAATAAAAGCCTTGAGATGGTGACCACTGTATAAAATTTATAATTTTATCTTTGAAAATTATTCTCTAGAAGCCAGAACACAAATTCTAATGAGTTGACTCTAGATTTTATGGGCTCTTTCCATTCATGCAAGAGTTGCTACCCAGCATGGGATGTTGTTACCTGCCTGCAAGTTGGAGAACTTCAATTAGGAAGAGTTTGAAAAGACAGGAGAGGAAACAGAGAGTAGGTGTTCTGATGAGTACTAAACATATTTTGCTGAAATATTTTTCTGGATGTGAATAATTCATTAACTAGTGATATGTTCCTTAAACATAGTTATACTTCATCAGAATTTTGGAAAGCCAAGTACTTTTACTGTTTTAACTTTGCATATTAAAAATGTATTGCTTGCCTTGACAATTATTTGACTAGTATCTGGAATTGACTGAAAAACACTGTGTGCCCCACCAAACAACTTTTAAGAAAGGAGTCCTTGTGAGTCTAAACAACAACTAAAAGTCTATTGGATTCAAACATTCAGTTTTAAGTCTAGAAAGAGGGATCAAGTAGCTCAGATTGTGTCCCAGCAACATGTTCTTTCCCTTTTTGATGATCAGGACTTTCACATTTTCTAAATATCATCCATTTATTATTTAGAGTTCTTATGTCTGACACACTTGAGCTGATGAACAGATCTCCCAGATTCTTTGGCTCCAGGTCCTATCAGTTATGCTTGTTGCCTGGAAATCCACATAGGGGCAATGCTTCTCAATAGCCATGGATGGAGCCAACCATCATAATAAGGATTTAGCAGCAATGGTCAATCTTCTGAAGTGCTAAAATTGCAGATTTCTTTTCTCTCTCTGTTTTTTTTTTTTAAAGGATTTATTTATTCATTTATTTATTTGAGAGAGAGACAGAGAGTGAACGAGCAAAGGGTGGGGGAAGAGAGAGAGAGAATCTCAAGCAGACTCCCCATTGAGCATGGGGCCACATGCAGGGCTTGATCTCAGGACCTTGAGATCACAACCTGAGCTGAAATCAAGAGTCAGAAACTTAACCAACTGAGCCATCCAGATGCCCCCAAACTACAGATTTCTTATGATTACAGAGGGAATTTTTTTCACTGTTACTTTTTTATTGGATTTAAAAACTGTGCTCATTTTTATGACCAATGTGATAGGGTAAGTTTCTCCTCTATTCTGTGTTGTATTTTGTCACTTAAACATCCAAGTAATACTCCTAAGCCACCCAAATCTGTGACTTAAAAACAATTCTTCTGAGAACTAATAAAAGCTCATTCATAGAGGATTCAATTTGGGGAAGGCTGTAGTGACAATCCCTTACAAGGCCAAGCAATACTAAGCCTTGCTTTCCACTCTTGCTTCTCAGTTCTCTCCATCTCATCCTGACAGTTCAATTCACAAGTCTGTCTCCTGTTCCATCCCTTTTTCCGATGCAAATTAACCCACAGAGTGGATGTCATGATGTTCAGGGAGACTCCATATTCTTCCTAAGTAGTTATGGTGACCTTGCAAGAAGCCTTGCTGTGCTTTCTATGATATATAACAAATTATTACTGATGTAGTTTAAAACAGCACACATTTAGTGTTTCAAATAAACACAAACTTATTATTTTACCATTCTGGAAGCCAGAAGTCAGAAAATGGTTTCAATAAGTCCGAGTGAAAATGTTAGCAAGGCCATGCTTCCTCTGGCAACTCTAATCTGTTTCTTTGCCTGTTTCATCCCCTAGAGCTGCATTTCCGGCCCATGGCTCCTTTCTGTTTTCAAAGCCTGAAGCAACACTGTTACCTTCTCATCTTCTGTTTGTAGTCAAATCTGCCTCTGTCTCCTCCTTATAAGGACTGCATTCAGGGCCCATCTCCATAATCTAGCATCCTCTCTCCATCTTAAAAATCTTTACCTTAAATACAGCTGTAAAGTCAGTTTTGCTAGATAGGGGAGCATTCACAGGTTCTAGGGATTAGATCTGGATATCTTTGGGGACCATTTTCAGCCCACCAACACTTGCTAACTTTTTATTACCCTTATGCTGGCTGCCAAAGTATCAAATAACAAACTACCAAACATTTGCCAGTACTTTCATGCAAAACATCTGGAGGGAATTAAATGTAAACTTAAGGAAGTAAAAATTAATAAAATGCAAGTATCACATACTACAAGGAATACATTAATTAAAAATTATGCTGAGGAAAGATGATGTTTGGCATTTTTATAAAGGGAAAACAATACATGAAAAATGTAAAATTATTTTAATTGCTAAAAAATAAAACACTAAATAAGACTTTAAAAGAATAAACAGAAATTTAAGAGATATTTCTGGAACCCTGAGGGGAAAGAGCAGTATGTGAATCATAGAGCAGATAATGAACAAAAGTTTGACTCATTTTATACAAAGCAAAATTGACCATAGTCCCAGAAATAACTACTGAGAAAAATAGAGGTTCATATGCAGATTTATATTATGTAAGAGCTGAGAAAGGAATTCAGTGAAAACAACAGATGAAGATATGTTAGCACAATGCTTATTTAAAAAAAAAAAATCTTTATCTGGAAACTTGCTCAGAAATAGAATGATATAAGCATATTTCATAAATTTAAACAGACCTTAAGCCTTCACAGAACATTGACCTGAATCTTCCAGATTTTATCTTAAATAGAAAAATATTTTCTCTAAACTTCTTGACATCCTCCCATAAGTCATATTAAAAGTATGTGCTAACATGAATAGAAGGTAGACATAGACTATTGTTCAGGTTAACATAACAACTATAATTTTAAAATCTTTGTATTTACCATTAAAATATTTTATTTCACAGAAATTCATACATATACATGAATATATCTTAAATATACACTTACATGAGTATGTATTAAATATATCAAGGTGTATGCAGGGTTGGCTCCTTCTGGGGGAGGTGAAAGAAAGCTGTCCCACGCTTCTCTCCCAGTGTCTGGCTGCTTCAAGTGATCTATGGCTTATAGATAGCATTCTCTTGTCTTCATTGCATGTTCTCCCTATGTATTTCCATGTCTGTGTACAAATTTTCTTTTGGATATATGTTTATGAGGTCCCCTATCAGTGTTATCCTAACTTGACCACCTGTGAAACTGTATTTCCAATAGAGTCACATTCATAGGCACAGAGGTTAGCATTTCAACATCTTTGAGGGAGATGGAGTTGGTTTATTCATTTGTTGGGATAGCTACTATCTTTTACTATCAGAGAAAGTGGGCAAGCCAGCATTGTGATAAAAATTATGAAGGAACATATTGAAATGGAGAAAAACTGTATTCTTACTCCCTAGGAATTGGAATAGGACGAAGGTTACTGTACTTCAAGCACTAAGATACCACAATCTAGCTTATTAAAATATGGCTTTGAAATCAATTTTCTCATGGAGGATTGGAGATTCCTAAACCAGACTAAATTAAGATGAATTTCAAGTGTTTGTGATAAACAAAGCCACAAACTGGACTCTAAGGGGTGTGTGCAGACTCAGGACCACATTGTTTGATTAAGCCTCACGTTTTCCCTTTCATTATTTCATAATTTCCATTTGAGTTAAGAGGAAGAACATGAATTAAACCAGGCTCTAATTTCTTTAATTAAAATATTTTTCTAACATACTTTCCTTTTTAGAAGATTCTATATATTCTCTTAATACATTTAAAATTTGTGATGTTCTGTTCTTTTTTGTACACTATATAATTCATTCTATATAATTCTGTCAAAACATATTTCCTATTTTGCTTCCCAAGTCAATTATCTTGCCTAAACTCAGTTGAGAACCTCCATGTCTGATCCAAGCATAGTTTGACCATTCCTACGAACTCAATAGTTCAGGCTTTCCTATGTTCTTAAATAATCTTAATTGCTTCTTTTTCTGCTGGTATTTTACGCTATGCAAACCACTAACTTTTGGACACAAAAATTTGCAATTATTTCTTATATATTTTTCAGAGCCTACATCTTTATAGTAATTTACCAATTGGTCATGAATTAATTCTTTCAATGTTTAACTGATGTTTAGTAGATACATATTCTTAGCTGGATTGTGTAAATTGATGCTATTCCTTGATTCCAGACAGATAATTAAAACAAATTCCAGGATTGTAACTCCATACCTGCTCATGGTTAATAGGTAGGGTGTAGTTTGCTCATGTAGATGATCACCTTCACTTACAAGTAAGCTCCTATAATCCATTGCTGTACTATAAATCAGAGAAGGAAGACAAATTGTGCATTAAAGTAGATCAATAGAATTTAAGAGTTCACTAGTAAGTGGTGGCAATTTTAGACACAAAGATATCAATTCAAGGACTATAAATTATTGAATAGGTCACCTTACTAAAAGAAGGAAGCATCAATACAAACTCGTATCTTTGATATATATGCTTTGTTAAATCGAAGGTTATATCCCACAATTACACCATAGTTGAGCAAGTCACAACAAAGAATTGCATGCCATTAATGATATTTTATTTCTTGGCCTTTTCTAAGAAAATGGCCATAATTGCCATCCCATGCATAATGGTCCTCACAGGCCATAATGAAAATACACTCCTAGAAACCCTACCCCAGGAAAGCATGGTCAATAGAGAGTAATTTATATTGTACAGTTGTACAGATCATGAATCCTTCAGTGTACGAAGTTCTTCATTACCTAATATTAGGTCATCTCAGAGATAAATTAGGAAAACAAAATATCCAAAGAGTTATTTCTGGCTAAGTAGTCTTCATAGTAGTGGACGACATATGAGCATATCTGAGATCAAATATCAAATCCTTAAGATTAACTTTTTGTTAACCTGTGAATTACATGTAATTTTATTTGTTTTGTCTATTCCTTATATGTTCTTATTATGGAAAACGTCCACTGTTTTGTTAGCACTTGTTATTCCTGCATATAAAATGAGTTGGTATAACATGACAGCAAACATTTCCTACTTTATTAGTCAAGAACAGGAACAGAGCCAATAGGATATGTGTATGTTTATACACACACACACACACACACACACAGATGTTTTAAAAAATAAGCTCACAAGATTCTGGAGGTTAGCAATCTGCAGGGCATTCCTGTGAGCTGGAGACCCAGGAAAGAGCTGATATTGAAGTTCAAGTCAGAAGGCAATCTACAGGCAAAATTTTTTCTTCTGGGAACTCCAGTCTTTCCTCTTATGGCCTTCAATAATTTGGATGAGGCCCACACACTTTTGGAAAGGTACTTTGCCTTACTCAGAGTCTACTGATTTAAATGTTGATCATATATAAAAATACCTCCAGCAACATTCAGACTGGTCTTGACCAAACATCTGGGCACTACAGCCCAGCCAAGCTGACACATAAAACTAACCATCCTAGTTGTTAATTCTGTTAATTTCTGTGCTCCTATAGGCTAATGATTCTTCTTTATCCATGTCTCTCACCTATAATCATCAAATCAAATCACTATAATCATCAAATAAAAATTATATAAAAACTGATATATAAATGTGCAGTTGGTCTTTATTATTTGCAGATTCCATACCTGAGAATTTTCCTACTTGTTAAAATTTATTTGTAACCCCAAAATCAATGCTCACAGTGTTTTCTCAGTCATTCACAGACACACACGCATATAAGTGCAAAAAATGCCAGTCATGCATGTTTCCAGGTAAGGTCTAATAAGGTAGTGCTCTGCTTTCTTATTTCAATCTTTACCTTATAAACAAATGTTCTTTTCACAGTGTGTTTATTGCCCCCCCCCTTTTTTTTTACCACATTCCTGTGCTTATATTTGTGACTTTGAGGTTTAAAATGACTCCCAAGTGTACTGCTGAGGTACTGGCTAATGTTCTCAAATGCATAAATGATGTGGTATGCTTTATGGAAAAAATACATATGTTACAGTTATTGGCTGTGATTTCAATGTTAATGAATCAAGAGTATATATATATTTTTTTAAGATTTTATTTATTTATTTGTCAGAGAGAGAGACCGGGAACAAGCACAGGCAGACAGAGTGGCAGGCAGAGGCAGAGGGAGAAGCAGGCTCCCCGCTGAGCCAGGAGCCGGATATGGGACTCGATCCCAGGACACTGGGATCATGACCCGAGCCGAAGGCAGCCGCTTAACCAACTGAGCCACCCAGGCGTCCCAAGAGTATATTTTTTTAAAGTGGCTTTAAAGAGAAACACACAGGGGCGCCTGGGTGGATCAGTGGATTAAGCCTCTGCCTTCCACTCAGGTCATGATTTCAGGGTTCTGGGATCCAGCCCTGCATTGGGCTCTCTGCTCAGCAGGAAGTCGGCTTCCCTTCCTCTCTCTCTGCCTGCCTCTCTGCCTACCTGTGATCTCTGTCAAATAAATAAATAAAATCTTTAAAAAAAAAAAAAGAAAAAACACACATTAAACAAAGTTACATCTTGATCAGCTGATGAAAATGTGACCAGAGGCTTTTACAAACCTAAGCTTGTGTTTCAGTTTTCATGAATTCAGTGTTTGCAGTGACTTTATAGAGCATTACTACTATGAATAACGAAAACACATTGCAGAAATTCCTTGTTTAAATGCACTAATGTTATTTTTCTCTAAGTGCATTTTTAATGTTTTTAATACATATTAGTGTGAATTTTAAGAAGAATTTGCTCTACATATAGAGTTGTATTTATTCTGAAGAGATAGCGATAAGATAGATGAATAGATGAATAGATTAAGAGTGATTGAGATTTACCTAAATACACAAATATAAGCCAATACACCCATATATTTATTTTCTGTTTAACTAAAAAGTTCTTTAAGCAATGGCACCCAGTAAACTTGAGCACCACTAGTTTCCAGTTCCCAACAATTTTTCTTACTGAAAGAAGCGGACCTCCATGGAGAAATGACCAATTCTGCGGCTGAGAAAGTGGAAATACAAAATGGACCTGTAATATATTATGTCAGAAATTAAAAATGTGTTCAAATAATGATAAAGATATCCCAAAAAATTATAGGAGCCAGCTTCAAGTTTCTCTTACTAGATAAATCTGTGACAATTTGACATTCCATCAAATAAACTTAGAATTCATAAAAAACAAATTGCACATAAATGAATAAATACACAGGAAGAATGGAAACTTGGTACTTACTGAAGAATGTCAAAAGATAAATATATTAAAAATTATGAAATTAGAAATTTGTCATTTAGCAACCAACATAATAATAATTCGGAGATTAAGAATCAATAAATTTTAAATGAATGGGTGAAAGTTGGATAAAAGATATATTTTTTTAAGATTTTATTTATTTATTTTTCAGAGAAAGAGAGAGTACAAGCAGGGGGAGCAGAGGGAGAAGCAGGCTCCCCACTGAGCAACAAGCCTGATGTAGAACTCAATCCCAAGACGCTGAGATCATGACCTGAGCTAAAGGCAGATGCTTAACCTACTAAGCCACCCAAGTGTCCCAAAGATATTTATTTTCAACATACATCCCCACATAATACTTAATTTAAAGAAGTAAAAATAGTAAATGTTTTATGGAGAAATCCAACAGACAAGTCCTTCACTAAGTGACAAAGTTAACATCATCAGGAATATGAGAAATCATGTGCCCCTATATGATACATAGAACACAAAATCACTTCTGTGCTACTCTGCCAAGAATTCATGATCAGAATGTAATCATAAGAAAGTATCAGGCAACTCCAAGTTTAGAGACATTCTACAAATATCTCTATGTTTGTCCAAAAATGTAAAGATCATTAAATAGAAAAACTGAGAAACTATTCAAGAATAAGAGATACTGAGGCGCCTGGGAGGCTCAGTGGGTTAAAGCCTGTGCCTTCGGCTCAGGTCATGATCCCAAGGTCCTGGGATCAAGCCCCGCATCAGGGTCTCTGCTCAGCGGGGAGCCTGCTTCCTCCTCTCTCTCTCTCTCTCTCTGCCTGCCTCTCTGCCTATTTGTGATCTCTGTCAAATAAATAAAAATAAATAAATAAAATCTTTTAAAAAATTTTAAAAAGGAATAAGAGATACTAAGATACTATTTTTTTCTTAATTAGATAATATTATCACCAAATTGTCTATCTTTAATCTGCTCCAAAATCAGTGATTATTTCCTGCTAGTGTAGCTATAGGTTCAAATAGAAGATGCATAATATGACAATTTTGTCTGAATCCCCAAATTATAAAAACAAAAAAAAAACCATATAGTATATATCCCAATATTGTATGAGGAGTGTTTTTACAGAATATATCAAAAGGCAATTACGGTAGCATTAGCTTACCTCTATTTGGTGAATGTTAAAGATACAGAAATTCTGTCATTAGAATCTTTAGCTAGGGATGCCTGAGGGGCTCAGTAGGTTAAGCATCTGCCTTCAGCTCAGGTCATGATCCCAGGGTCCTGGGATGGAGTCCCACAAGGAAGAAGAAGCCAGGAGCCTGCTTCTCCCTCTCAGAAGCCTGCCACCCCCCTACTGGTGCTCTCTTTCTCCCTCTCTGACAAATAAATAAATAAAATCTTTTAAAAAACAAATTTTTTAGCTATACTGTTGATGGAGTATAGTATCTGCTCCACATACTCACAGGCAAATTGAATGATGTCATAGAAGAACAGGAGGGTTTGGAATCTCTTTTGGACTATGGAAGAAGTAGCAATTGGTACCTAGAATAAATACCTAAGACTTAGAGTTTGCTACCAGAATATGTGTAGTAACAGAACAAAGAAAGAGCGGCCTGGGTTAGAACAGACCAAGCACTTTCACCAGTTATATGATCAACTAACCAAGAGCATCAGAAACTATTCCTCTCTAGAAGACTTCATACTGGAGGAAGGTCTCTACTAATGAATTTGTTCCATATACTAAGGAACTATCCAAACATCATAATACCATCTGAAACACATACATACACACACACACTACATGCCCTCACAAATCACCAAAGCAGATTCCCAAATGTGAGGCCATCCAAAAATAAAACTGCTAATAACACAGAAACCAAATGAAAAACTTAAAGTATCTATAATTATTTCAACCATAAGTAAGGAATAAAAATTTGGTAACACTCAAATTTAGAGTTGTGGAAAAACATGTAATAACATTAATATTAAATATTAGATAGTTAATATTGATATAGTAATATTATAATATTAGTATCATATGTTAATATTATATTTGCATTTTCTAAAGTCAGGTCATTCAATAAAACAGTGCATCCCAGACACTACAAAAATGTGTTGTTTTCTCACTTTCAGAAACCTTCACAAGGCAACCCAAATTTAGTTTGATTAATGTCCAAAACACATTATTCCCTTTAAGGAAACAGATCTCTAAACTACCGTAAGCCTACACAGCTCACCATATTCTTGCCTATTTGTGCTTTTGAGACTTTACTCACTTTTATTATTTATCTTGCCTAATGCTTTCTCACTTTCAAGAGTCAAACTCCTACTGCTTTCTTAAAACCCATCAGATTCTTTTAATACTTTAAAAATACATACATAGGTCATGTAATTACATTCTTCTTCACTGACTTTTGTGGATTAAGTTTGCACATTTCATTAGAGAGTAAATTTCTGGGTGTGAACATCAAGTTCTCCAATCCTGAATGAAAGAGTCTTGGGTGCATAATGGGAATTTGGTATTTATTCAGTGATGGTTATTATCCTGATCCATAATTCACAATCGTTATAGAAGATGTTCAATGAGCAATACCTTAATGACTTTTGAAAGTATTTTAATGGCTTTTCTTTGAAATTTTCATAATTTCAATGGCTGTATTTATTTTTAAAATGACAATGAAAGGTTCAATACATTAGCAGTATGAATTTTTGAGCTATATATTTTTAGCAAAACAAATTACCCAGAAGAATTCTAAATGTTCCAAAGCATGCTGGCAGGATAACTAGTGCCTATGTATATTAATGCACTATTAATAAATTCCCAGACTTTGTAAGTTTTATGACTATTTCTATATGCCTTTTATATCTACAGGGAATAAACACGTAGTAAGATAAAGTAAATAAAAATTATGGTACTACCGACCTCAAAATAAATGTTTTCTAGAGGAAATATAGTTACATATGTAAACTGTCTAGATAGAGCAAATATGAGAAAATCAATTTTGAAATCTTATAAAATCCTTGTACTAGGAATAGACTGGTATATGTCATTGCATGATTTTTTTTTTTTAAGTGTGAGGCTCTCATGTGGAATTTATTTTATTTTTATTTTTTTAAGGATTATTTACTTATTTATTTGACAGAAAGAGATAGAGAAAGCACAAGCAGGGAAAGCTACAGAGTGAGAGGGAGAAGCAGGCTCCCCACTGACCAGGGAGCCCAACCTGGGGCTCAATCCCAGGACCCTGGGATCATGACCTAAGCCTAAGGCAGACACTTAACCAACTGAGCCACCCAGGTGCCCCTCTACTGTGGAATTTAGAAAATAAATGCATATTTGATTGGCAAAGACTCAGTAAATGGATAAATATGTGATTCCTCCAATCACTAATTTACCTGTCCACCAATTTACCTATTTATCCAATCATTTATTCCTGTAAATATGAGTGCATAAGTTATTCGGCTTAAATCTCTTAGGATCCTATGGTTAAGACAATCATTTGTATATCCTCTTCTTTAAAAATAAAACATAAATTTTCAAATCTTGTGACTCTAATTTTTTTCTTGTGTTATCTATCTGCATTTTTTTTCACATATGAATATTTTAACCTAACAGGAGTGCAAAAAAGGACATCATTTATAGCTACAAAATAGCAGCCAGTAAAAGCATGCTGAACATAAGAGACTTTACTGTACTTAAACACTCTACTGTAATAAAATTATAACATTTATACTAGTAAACTAAGAAGAAACATCCTTACTTGGAAATAGGGTGAGAAAAGGAGGAAAACTGGGCCTGTAGTTCCATTATCTGAGTTGAATATCCAGTTTCTATAAATTAGACTAATATGATGATCTGGAACACTTTATTGAAAATTTAAAAGGGTTCCAGGAATAAAGACTCTAAAATAAGAAAGTAGATTCTGTCTACATGAAGATAAATTGGTCGGTTTTTGTTCACCCTAATAGCTCTGCTCAGGGTTGACATACAGGGATATAATTTATTATTATGTTTGCTATATTAACGGCCATTTTGAAGAACAATCTTCCAAGTGAGATCTACAAATTGAGTATAATTAACAGGAAACATATAAATTAGTCTGTATGCTGACAAACAAATCCAAAATGTAAAACTCATTCCTGCATGCAAAGAACACTAGAGCTGGAAAATGAAGGATCCTATTTCAGCTTATAGATAAAGAAACTGAAATGCAACAGATTAAATGATCACATGA
>ML093109.1:32808-71144 GCA_003697995.1 Taxidea taxus jeffersonii | reverse complement strand
GGGTCTTCATTTTCTTAGGAAGGCTCCCACATCTCATAAAACTCATATTAAATTAATGTGTGTGTTTATCTCCCATAATCTGTCTTTGTCGGGGTTGATTTGCAGACCCTAGTGTTGCCAGGGACCCTAAGAAGTGGAGGAAATTTTTCTCCTCCCTACAGAACCTTCTCCTTCAAGCTGAGGCAGGGGGCCTTGGCTTTCCAGCGCATCTGTCTCTTGTCACCCTCCTGGGCATCCATTCTTCCTTGGAGCTCCCAGGGCTGAAGCAGCTAATCTCACCAGAGTAGGGGGCCACTGGGGGGGTTGCTGAGAGATGGTGGTATCCGCCTGCGCTTCCTGGCACCACAATGCCCCTTGAGACCTGGGCTGGAGGGGAAGGAAAGAGGCTAACCTTTCCTTTGTGCTCTTGGTTCTGCTTCTGGATACATTTGTCCGGGGCAGGAGAGAGCAGCCAAGCCCGAGGATGTGGGGGTCCCCAACAGCTGTCTGCTAAAGGTGCCTTACCTAAGCCATCCAGAAAGGCCTTACCTGGTCACTGTGGAGTTGGGAGAACCCAGTGGAGCTCTGCACCTCCCCACACACCTTGGAGCTGAGACCAGATATTTTCCATTGGAAGCCTGAAACCTCACATCTCTGTGATGTTAAAAAAAAACCAAATTCATCCTCGTAAATCTGAAAGTCAAATTGGCTTCATGTGGCCGTTCACGAATCTGCAGCGCCCATCTGGCAAATGGAAGGGAGCTCGGTGGGACAGAAGGAACAGAAAAGCTTGTAAGGCTGAGAGGGAACAGAAAAGAGGAAATCATTAGCAGGGAACGCACTTAGGCAAGGCCCATGTCCTGAGGGGAACGGAGGGTCTGTGGGTCATTTCCGAGGGCTGGCCAGGAAACTCTGGGCTGCCTGGTTGAAGGTCGCCCTTCTGAGGAAGGTTGTGCCTGGAATCAGGGGAGCATTACGTCTTGCTTTGCTGCTACGCGGCCTCACACAAGTGGCTCCATCTGGGGTCTGTGGTCTCCTTTCTCATAGTGGGAAGGGGGGGACCCAAATGTGTGAGGCTGGACAGGGTCTGGGGCTGCCTTGAGTGGCAGGCTTTCTTGGGATGCCTGCTTCCCAGATCTCGAGTTCTCCAGAACACGGAGGAAACGGAACCCTCTTTGTGTTTCTTGGAGGGGTTCTTAAGACAAATGAGGGTTCAAGCTGACCAAGAGATGCTTGATTTCAAGGAGTTTTCAAATGATGGGGCTGTGGTCATGAGCTACTGAATGGCGAGGGTACAGAGAAAATCTCATTTTTCTTTGCAACAGAATTACTGCCTGTCTTCTCCAGCTGACAGTCACTTTTTTTTTATTTCATTTATTTATTTATTTTTTTTTTTACTTTATTTAAGCTTTATTTAAACATATAATGTAACCCCACCACCCTCTCCCAACCCCTCTTCCCCCCACCCCCCTCAGTTTGTTTTATGACATTAAGAGTCTCTTTTGGTTTGTCTCCCTTCCGATCCCATCTTCTTTCATTTTTACTTTTCCTACCACCTTAACTCCCACCCCCGTTGCATCTCCACTTCCTCATATCAGGGAGATCATGTGGTAGTTGTCTTTCTCCAGTTGACTTATTTCGCTAAGCATAATACGCTCTAGTTCCATCCATGTCGTCGCAAATGGTAAGATTTCATTTCTTTTGATAGCTGCATAGTATTCCATCGTATATATATTCCACATCTTCTTTATCCATTCATCTTTTGATGGACATCTAGGTTCTTTCCATAACTTGGCTATTGTGGACATTGCTGCTATAAAAATTCGGGTACACGTGCCCCTTTGGATCACTACGTTTGTGTCTTTAGGGTAAATACCCAGTAGTGCAATTGCTGGGTCATAAGGTAGCTCTATTTTCAATTTTTTGAGGAACCTCCATGCTGTTTTCCAGAGTGGTTGCACCAGCTTGCATTCCCACCAACAGTGTAGGAGGGTTCCCCTTTCTCCACATTCTCGCCAGCATCTGTCATTTCTTGACTTGTTCATTTTAGCCATTCTGACTGGTGTGAGGTGGTATCTCATTGTGGTTTTGATTTGTATTTCCCTGATGCCCAGTGATGTGGAGCACTTTTTCATGTGTCTGTTGGCCATCTGGATGTCTTCTTTGCAGAAATGTCTGTTCATGTCCTCTGCCCATTTCTTGATTGGATTATTTGTTCTTTGGGTGTTGAGTTTGCTAAGCTCTTTGTAGATTTTAGATACTAGCCCTTTATCTGATATGTCATTTGCAAATATCTTTTCCCACTCTGTCAGTTGTCTTTTGGTTTTGTTGACTGTTTCCTTTGCTGTGCAAAAGCTTTTGATCTTGATGAAGTCCCAATAGTTCATTTTTTCCCTTGCTTCCCTTGCCTTTGGCGTTGTTCCTAGGAAGAAGTTGCTGCGGCTGAGGTCGAAGAGGTTGCTGCCTGTGTTCTCCTCAAGGATTTTGATGGTCACTTTTAAGAAAGACTTAGAATAGCTCCTTCCAGGGAGTTGGGAGGGGGCCGCCAAAGACTTGACTGTCAACAATATCTGGCTGCCACTGTTGCGGGGGGGCAGGGGAAGCTCAGAGGTAGCCTGGGTGCCGTCCCCTTCCCTCCTTCCCACAGTTCCTGGGTCCCTCCCACTCCTCAAGGATGCCCAACAAGGGGGTTCAGCTTTGGGATGGAGTGCGGTCCCCACCCCAAGGCTGGGACGGGCAACTTCATGGGGCCACCTCAGCTGGGTTGCAGAAGTGAGGGGGCAAAACCCCAAGCCCACATCTTTCTCCCAACCACATGTCAATCTTCACCAGGGACAGAAGCTTCAGGAGGAGTTTTGGAGAAGCTATGGAAGGAGGGGTGGCCCTCTGCTACTTCGCCCGTGTCCCTGGCCTCTTGCAAGGTCGGATTTTACGCAGCTTTCCTTAATGTGAAACCAGAGGTGGGAATTTCCCCGCGAGGATGGTGCTAAATGTCAGGGACAGCCTCTTCTCCTTCCCTGATTTATTTCTCTGCTCCAGTTTCAGATTTACTCGCCCTCCTCTGAGGACCTTACTTCAAGCCCAATTGCTCCAACTAGGTCTTTGTTTTGTGAATTAATCAAATAATAATAGCGCTTCCCCCTGCTGGGAACTGGAAGGAGGCCCCAACAGGTTCAGCATCCTCAGGCCCGCCAGCAGAGTGGCCCGGTGCGGGGGTGGGGAGGGAGTGGTGGGAGCCCACCTTCTAGAAGGACTCCACATTTACGTTTGAGTTCAGTGAATGAAATTAGGCTGCGGGCAGCCTAGCCTTTGGCTCCTCTGTCTCAGATTCCAGCCTGGGGACATGCCCCTGTCATTCTCTGCCAACCCACTCTTGGCAGTCGGCCTGGCCCCGTCCCACCCAGGAACTGAAGGGCCTGACGATAGCAGCTTCGTCCAGAACTGGGGTGACCTTTCCTGCCCTTTTGATTGTAACTTTTTTTTAAAGTTTTTGTTTATTTATTTGACAGACAGAGATCACAAGTAGGCACAGAGTCAGGCAGAGAGAGAGGAGGAAGCAGGTTCCCCGCTGAGCAGAGAACCTATGTGGGGCTCGATCCCAGGACCCTGGGATCATGACCTGAGCTGAAGGCAGAGGCTTTAACCCACTGAGCCACCCAGGTGCCCCTTGAATGTAACTTAAAAAAAAGATTTTATTTATTTATTTGTCAGAGAGAGAGGAAGAGAGAGGCAGGCAGAGGGAGAAGCAGCCTCCCCGCTGAGCAGGGAGCCCAACATGGGACTCTATCCTGACTCTGGGATCATGACCTGAGCCTAAGGCAGATGCTTAATGGACTGAGCCACCCAGACATCCCTGAATTTAACTTTTTTTATTAACTTTTTTTTTTAAATGGAAGTCTAACATTCACACAGGAAAACATACAGATTTTGTGAAAGGAGAAAGTTTTTAAAAGGGTATCAGCACAACTTTCCTACACATATAAAATGAATGTGTTTCAGGGATTTTATTGGACTCATTCTGTAATGAGGGAGCCTGTACCATGTTACTGTGGGGTGGAAGGCAGCCAGGAACGCTGGAACGGAACAGCTTTGTAGATACAACATTGGTCAACCTCCAGAGGTCCGTAGCCAACTGCAACTCTGCTAGACGCCATATGTATTTTTGGGGACAAGAGTCATTTGCATTATTCCCGAAGGTCAACAATGTAGATCTTTTTTTTTTTTTTTTTTTACTAAACAACTGAGTTGTAAAATAGCTCTGATGGTGAAAAGTGCACAGAATAAAACAATCCTGAAGGGGGCGCTAGACAACACCCAGTTTTCTGCTGAAGAAACGTGCGCTTTCGGGGATCCACTTCTAAGAATTTCACACTTTTTTCTCTTCAGCTCTGTGGTTGCTGAATTCATTTCATTGTACAATTCAATTGAATGTTTTTGCACAGTTGTACAAATTCTGTACAATTTTGTGCAATTGTACAATTCATTGTATATTTTGTTGAACAATTCAATTCATTGCTCTGAGGACCACCACCCAGGACAAGAAATAGAAGATCTGCTCCTTGGAGGTCCTTCTTGGGTTCTTTCCAACCGTTCATTACTCCTGCCTTCCTCCCCAAAGGTCACCGCTGTCCAGATTTCCAAACCCAAGGGCTAGTTTTGTCTATTCTGGAACTCCTGCTACATGTAACCAGTGAGTGCGTATGCTTCTGTGTTGGGTTCCTTTCACCCAGCAAAGTGTTTCGGAGGTTCACCCGTGGTGCCCCCCCTACATCTGTATCCCCTCACAGGAGCCCACTGGGTGAAGAGACCCTACGCTCGAAAACTGATGAGCATTTGAACAGTTCCCAGTTTCGGGAAAATGCCATGGCAAATGCTCTTGTCCATGTCTTCTAGTGCCCATGTGTTTGCATTTCTGTTGAGCGGAATTGATCGCTGCAGGTCAGAGGATAGACACAGGTCAGCGTAGGTAGGCAGGTTCGACCAGGTTCCCAGAGTGGTTGAAGCCATGTCATTCCCATCAGGAGGAAGGTGATTTCTCCCTGCTTGTATCCTCCTATTTCTCCCGCTGTTGTCAGTCCTTCTTTCCAGTTTCTGGCTCCAAGATTGTTTCCCGAACTCCCCCAAAGAAAATTCTTCCCGAGAAGTTCAGACTCTTGTCTACAGTCCTTTTGCAATAGCTACTTTCTTAGTGACCAAAAAAGATTCTTTGACGACGTAAGGGAGAGATCCTGTTCCTGCCTTGCTCAGAATTCTCTAGGGTTTCCCTTCATTCTGAATGAAGGCTCAGTCTGGGCTCTGTGGCTCTGGTCCCTTCCTGCTCTTCCCACCTGGTGCCCACCCTTCGGCTCCTTGTCACTGGCTCCAGTCCCACTGAGCTTTCCTTAAACACACAAACTCGTTCCCTACTCCACAATCTTTACACCTACTGTTCCTTGTGCTGGGGGCGGCCCCTCCCCAAATCTCTGCCTGGAACTCCTTGGCAGACCATCTCGACTCACCTGTCATTTTTCAGCGATGTTTGCTACCTGACAAGAAAAACTGGAATAAGCAACAGCAAAAAAAGAGGCTATTGCATGCCTCTAGTGGAAAACTGTATTGTCTATAGAACACTTTCGCTGCTGTCTGATTCCTCTGATCCCATTGCCTCCGAGCTATTTTATGGTGTTATAAGTTGTAGATATCCCATGGCAATGCGAATGATTCTTGTCTCTGGACAGGCGGAAATAAATTGCATCGGAGTGGTTCAATGACCTTCCACCCACTTCTGCAGAATAAGGAAGAAGCCAGTTTTGAATCTATTTGCAAATTCATTTTAACATTCCTCGTCTAGAAATGTGTCTGTTCTTTGATTTCTCCTTTGAACTGGTTGTAACATCTGCCTGGTTCCCTCATTAATAATGTGTTAAATAAAGTCTTTAACATGGGTTGTTTTTTTTTTATCTGCATGAGAGTCATGATGTTCCCTTTTTTAAAAAATTTAAAGTATTTTATTTATTTATTTGACAGACAGAGATCACAAGCAGGCAGAGAGGCAGACAGAGAGAGAGGAGGAAGCAGACTCCCTGCAAGCAGAGAGCCCGATGTAGGGCTCGATCCCAGGACCCTGGGATCATGACCTGAGCCGAAGGCGAGGCTTTAACCCACTGAGCCACCCAGGCGCCCTTTTTTGAAAATTATCTTTTAACCCTGACCTTGCGCAGCCCAAACTCTTTACGTCTCGTTGCTGTTTTACTTCCTTCAGACCTGGACCATCGTCTGAGATGATTTTGTTCGTTTATTTCTTGACTCATTCTTTTAGGGGAGGTGTCTTTCCCCGCCTTGGTCACTGCCCGGGGTGGGTGTTCCAAATAAACCCCAGGGAGTGAATGAAGGCAGGAGGGTCAGCAGCGGCTGTAGACCATCGCTCACTCCCTTCCCCGGCCCCTCCTCTCCTGTAGGGCCAGCCATCTGTCTTGTTTGTGTTCAACCCATGTTGTTCCCACGGATCTTCCCTTTCCGGCTAAACAAGGCCAGGCCAAGCCCTGCACTTGACGTCTCTGACGGGTAAATAAATCATGTGTGTAGAGCTTGCGTCGGGCTCAGGGCATTTCCCCACAGAGCATCCTGATGAGCAAGCTGGAGAGACTGGGTAACTTTGGGAGTGAGTGAGAAAGCCCTCGGCAGAAGCGCAGAAGCGCGGATTTCAGCCTCCTCCTCCGGACAAGAAACGGGGATTCCCTGAGGTCAAGTGCTGGAGGTCACTGCCAGAAAGAGGGTTGGGGCCGGGATCCTGATGCTGAGTTTAGCAGTGCTGCTGTAATAAAATCCCACACACGGAGCATGGGATCCTCCAGGCCTGCCTCTAGGATTTTGTGTCCCCGAGCTCATTCTTAGGACAGCGTGACTTTTAGGGGAGGGAACTGAGGTCCAGAGGGGGGGGGGATGAGTCTCGGGTCTCATGGCAGTGAGGGGGAGAGCCAGGACCTCAGCCCAGGCAGATCTCCAGAGTCTCTGCACATAGCCACCAGACCACCTAGAAGACTCTAGGAGGAGGAAAACGTACCTGTTGGGCACACATTCCAGGCCAGGCCCCAAGCTAAGGGTTTCACGTGCACGGTCTCTTTTCATTTCCTTGCTACCCAGCGGGGGAGGTGCTAGTATTGTCCTGAAAGGTTCCGGAGTCCCCAGGACCACCCTTGCTTTTGACACCAACTTCAAAATTCAAGCGTCCTTGAGACCATGCTTAGTTTCTGCCATTCACAAAAAGGACTTGGAGAATCCAGAAAAGTCACCATACTCCCTGTTAAGGCTCATTACAGCCAAAGGATACAGATTAAGTCAGCCAAAGAAAGAGGGGCACAGGGCCGAATCTGGGAGACATGCAAGCTTCTGCTTGTCCTTCTCCCGGGGAAGTGAGCAAACACTGCTAACTTCTAGCAACAATGTGTGACAGATGCAGAGAATCGCCAACCGGAGAGGCTTACTCGGTGTCCAGAGTTTTTACTAGAGGCCAGTCACGTGGCCGTGGCTGACCATCTTCCCGGCTGACCTTAGTCTCTAGCTCTCCAAAGGCTGAGGTAACACCACATAAGTCACGCCGTTAGGCCATCTGGTGTGGCCCAAGGCCTCCAGGGAAACAAAGATACTTATCAGGAGAAATATTTTCCAAGGATCTAGAATGTGCTTTCTGGGAGATAGGGGTCAAGGGCCAACCCTTTCCATAGGCTAGGTTAGTTCTTTACTGCACATGCGTCCATTTTGCAGAAGAGGAAGTAGAGTCTGGGAGATGCTAAAGGGCTTGCTGGGCCACGTAGCTAGATCTAGAGTCTGACCCCTGACATCCCAGCTCTAGGAGCCCATGCATCTCGTGTTCTTCCTGGCAGCTTTAATGTCTCTGTTGAGGGAGGCATTAACCCAGGAGATGAGATTTTTTTTCCAACTACCCATCTCTCCGGTTGTCGGAGATGTCAAGTCTAGAGTGCACTGAGTTTAAGGTCTCTATCAAAGCTGTACCATTAAGGAGGCATGCGTAGGGGCCCGTTTGGGAAACTGCCACAGCCAACAAGATTCTACTTACTGTGGCCAAGCTATCACACTTGATATTGTTGCTTCAGTCTGGTTGCAGGAAACTGCAGCGCACTTGGGGTGAAAACACATATTTAACATGTCTTTATCAGGGGTCCATGGACGCCAGGCCCAGGGCAAGGCGTTGGGGGTGCAACAGCAAGTGAGTGAGACATAGCTGTGCCTTTCCATGGAGCTCATTGGTTATGTGTTTTGGGAAGAAGGGAAACAAAAGAAATCCCCCACAAATTCCTTCCAGCATTCCTCTTTTCTTGGGCATGCTAGGATCCAGGCATAGCCATTTCCTGGTCCAATATTTACTGAGAAGCTACTGTGTCCCAGGCACGGGTCAATGGAAGAGGCTTGGGAGAAGAGTGTGGACAGATAGATATGGCCTTTGCCCTCCTCGAGCTCATCCTCACTCGAGTGGGTGGGAGAAATATACAGAAATCTTTGTAAGCCACTGGATAACAGAGCTCCCAACAGTGATGTGAGACAGGAAGGAAATAAACAAAAGGCCAGGGTAGAGAATAGATGGAGGTAGTCAGGGAGGGTACCCCATGGGGACGACCCTGAAGCTGAGACCTACTGCATGAAGCAGAACCAGCCATGTGAAGAATGAGGAACAGTGTTTAGGCAGAGGGAACAGCATGTGTGGAGGCCCTGAGGTAGAGAAAAGACCAGCTTGACCAGAATGTGGTGATGGAAGGTTCAGAGAGGTGGGCAGGGCCATGGGGGTCTTGCAAGTGTTTGGATTTTTCCAAGGGCAGTAGGGGAGCTGTTGAAGCATCCTCAGAAGGGACTGGCATGATCTCACATTTTCAAGATCCTTCTTGGATGCCATCTGGAGGCTGGATTGGGATGGGGTGAGCAGAGGTTGGGGTGGGAGTGCCACCAGGACACTGTGTACTGCCTCTTACCTCTAGCATGTGCATAGGCTGTGCCCTCTAGCTGGAGTCCTCAGCTGCACTGTGAAGCTCCAGGGATGCCCTGGCCTGCTCCTACTCAACTTCTATGAGTCAAGTGACCGATAAGCACATTCCTATCCAGGCCTACTCATATCTTTTAAACTGCACTAGGCTATCCCATGTCTGTGCTGTGCAGATTCCGCTCAGAATCCCCTTCCCCGCCACCAACTCTCCCAGACAATGGGAGGCTGTGTCTCTAGTGATGATCCTGTAGCCTGCCAGAGGGCAGATTTGCCTCCATCCCAGCAGAGGAACATTACAATGGGTACAATGTGGATTCAGGG
This sequence comes from Taxidea taxus jeffersonii, assembly GCA_003697995.1. Classification (NCBI taxonomy): domain Eukaryota; kingdom Metazoa; phylum Chordata; class Mammalia; order Carnivora; family Mustelidae; genus Taxidea; species Taxidea taxus. Next base: position 61,870 of record ML093109.1, on the reverse strand, counting down.
TCATGTATGTTCTAGCATTTATTTGATTTCTGATACTCTAATTTGTTTGACTATGTGATGAGCTGGAAAGTGATAGTAGGGATGCTTGGGCACATCTGGTCCTACTGCTCTGTGACCATAGAGAAGTCCTTTTATCTCTGGGTGACAATAATTGCCAACATAAGAGCTGTGAGCTTTAGGTACAACTCTCTGGGATAAGCACCCTGTAAAGACCACAGTATATACTCATTCATCTCTCACATCCACTTTACGAAGTCCAGTCATCACCATCATCACCACCATTGTCATCATCCAATCAAATCACAGGAAGAAACCATAACTGAGCCACCAGTACACACATATGCATATACACACAGAACAGAGGTATTCACACCCAGGTGCTCTGACTTCAGTGTTCCAGTCTCACCATTAATTCTCGTCTCTCCTTCTCTCCCCCTGTAAAACCTAATGGTTGGATTTAATGACCTTCAGGACATCGCTATGTAAAGTGTGGTCCCTGGACCCCATCACCTGGGAGCATCATCATCTCCTGGGAGCTTGTTCGAGTCGCTAAATCTCAGGCCCTACCTTGATTCTACTGAATCAGAATCTCTCCTTTAAAAAGACCCCCAGGTGATTTGCAGGCACACTGAGGTTTGAGAAGCTCCACCCTAAGACAATTGTCCTCTAGTAATCTATGAACTGTGAGCTCTGCATGGAGTCAATGTCCCTTCAGGGTTGAGAATATGACTCCTACGTGTCCCTTCCTATCCATTCCATTAAAGTAAGGCTGGGAGGAGAAAGTCTTCCTTCCTTCTCAGACGTGTCTTCTCGTTCCACAGATAAGGTCAAGTGCTTTTTCCCTGTGGATTCCCCTGGAGCCGTGTGGAGAGTTTGAGGAGGTAGCTGAGCAGAATTCTGCCCTTGCCAGGTAGGGAACGTTATTGGCTCGGTAGGCCTTCACCTGGTGAGAGATGCCTGTCTGTATACCTCACCCCAGGGCCTTTGTATTGCCTTTCCCCTGCCCGCAATGCTCCTTCCCCATTTCTCACTGTTGGGGTGTTCCTGTCACTCACATCTCTGCTCAAAGGCCATCTTCCCAAGAAGCCCCTTGACTCCATCTAGCGCACTCCCGCCCACCCCAGTCATAACCTCAGCCTATTGGTTTCTTAGCCCTCGCCGCTACTTACAATGACCTTCTAGATCTTTGGTCATCTGTCCTCCCCCCACAGAGGGGAGCCCCAGGAGGGCCAGGCCCACATGTTCCTGGTTTACTGCTCTATCTCCAGAACCAAGAACACTGTCTGGTACTTAGTAGACATTCAATAAGCATTTGGTGAGGGCGCCTGGGTGGCTCAGTTGGTTAAGCAACTGCCTTCGGCTCAGGTCACGATCCCAGAGTCCTGGGATCGAGTCCCACATCAGGCTCCCAGCTCCATGGGGAGTCTGCTTCTCCCTCTGACCTCCCCTCTCATGCTATCTCACTCTGTCTCTCTCTCTCAAATAAATAAATAAAATCTTTAAAAAAAAAAAAGCATTTGGTGAATGAACGAGCATCCTGAAACCCTAGAAGAAATGCCCATCTGGCGTTTACATGCTTCAAAACCTAAATCACCCGGAAAAGTGAATGGATGTGGGGCTATAGGGCTGCCTTTAACACACCTGAGTCGGGAAGCCATCCCGGGCTTGGTGAGGGGACTGCTTCCCTGACGCGGCAGAAAACGGGCCTTTCAGGTGTGGGCTTGCCAACCGAAGTAGGAAAGGGGATGGGTACCACAGGTCATTCTGGAATCTTCTGGATGGAACAAGAGTAGAGAGATATGCAAATTGCCCCCTTCCCTCTGTGTCCTCCAAAGTGGGCACTGCAGAACAGGCCCTAGAAATTCCTCTTCTGCACAGAAAGAGATTGGGGAGAAGGTCTTTTCCATCTCTCTCAGGGCCCCCTTGCAGATTTCTAAGGACATTCTTAAAGCACTTTCGGGGACCGGTGGAGCCTAAATCTGTCCTGGGAGCATCAGCTGCCCGATAGCCAGCCAACCCGCGAAGCCTCAGGAGTGGCAATTCTGTATTAAAAGGCCCCTTTTCGGGGAGAAATGCTGTGGATACATTAAGCTGTCGCCTGTTCTTTGGAGAGCCATTATTAATGGAAAACAATAGATTAATAGTTTTAAAACGCTTGTTCAATAAGTAATTTTTATGGCTCTGGATAGAGCCCATTAAACATTTCTGTGTGTTATTATAAAGAAGTTTTAAGCGTAAAATCATAAAGTCAATAATCAGAGAATTAGTCACAGCGGCCAGCCACAGGCCATTAGTTTTAGGCGCTGTCAGAGACACCTGTGGCTTTCGCCGGAGAGTTTTCTTCCGAAGGCAGCACTAGCTAGTGCCAGGTGGAGACAGAGACATGACAGTGCCTGGTGCCTTCCATAAACTTGAGGGGACAGCAAGCAGGTGTGAGCAGCGGGACGCCAGGTAAATATTTACAAAGTGCAAACGTGAATGCAAAACTAAAACGATCCAGGTCAATTTGCACCTCCAGGTTTAGACACTTTATTTCCCCAGTGATCTTCCCCCTCCCAGAGCCTACCTCTGCCAGAGGCACAGCCTTGATCTCTTGCTGAACATAGAGGTGGAAGCTGCGTGCTTTTAAAGGGAACGCATGTCACCAGAGAATCCCCGCCCCCCCAACAAAGTCTTCCGGGGCCGTTTTCTGAAATAGAGTATTCATCTCCCACCATGGAGGCCAGGATTTGAGAGTGAAACAGTGAGCTTTTCAAAAGTAACTTGAGGGGCGCCTGGGTGGCTCAGTGGGTTAAAGCCTCTGCCTTCAGCTCAGTTCATGGTCCCAGGGTCCTGGGATGGAGCCCCACATCGGGCTCTCTGCTCAGCAGGGAGCCTGCTTCCTCCTCTCTCTCTCTGCCTGCCTCTCTGCCTACTTGTGATCTCTGTCAAATAAATAAATAAAATATTTTAAAAAAAAGTGACTTGAAAACAAAATCACGACAAAAGCAATACAAGGTAATTACGGAAACTAGAGAAAATCCAAAGGAGGCGATAAAAATCGCTCTGCCGAGAGCTCTCCCTTTTTGTACTTCCCTCATTCAACAAATACTTATTGTTGAGCCCTCTACACTCCGGATGCTGCTCTCGACGCTAGGGATACAGTGATGAACCAAACCAACCCTCCCGGCCCATGGAGCCACATTTGGGTGGGGGAGAGACAAGCACCAAACATAATAGATAAGTCAATTAGAAGCTCATCAGGGTTCCAGAAAAAGGAAGCAGTGCTTGTAGACTAAAGACAAGAAGAGGGGAGACCTCGTTGAGAAGGTGACCTTTGCACAGAGACTTGAGGGAGGTGGGGGAGTGAGCCATGCGGGTATCTAAGAGAAGGCAGCTCTAGGCAGAAGATTTGGTCCGTGCAAAGGCCCTGAGGCAGGCATGTGCCTGGCATGCTTGAGAAGGAGCAGGGGGGCCAGTGAGGAGCAGGAGGGAGGTAGGGAAGTGGGAACGGAGTTCAGAGAAATGAGGGACAAATCGTGTGGGCCTTCTAGGATTTTGGCTTTTCCTTGGAGTGAGAAATGGGGAGGTTTGAGCAGAGGGCATGACATGATCTGACCTAGTGTGGACCAGGATCCGGATGGCTGCTGTGTGAGCACAGACAATCACAGGCTCGACAAGTAAAGGAAGGCAGGGGCCGAAATACAGAGTAGGGAGAAGGGGTGGGATTCTAGCTATATTTTGGAGGTAGAATGGATAGGATTTCCTGCTGGTGTTCACCTTTTCAGCCTTGTCCTATGACCACTAATTTTCTTCACTCCAGATAGGGAGCTTCCAGGTTTATATCTGGGTATCTGAGGTTTCTGACCTTGCAGAGAATTAGCCTCTGGGGGTCGCTAGGACTGCTGGGTGTGTTAACCCAGCTCAGAGGCTGCCTCTGCCAGGCAGTCTTCCTGATAGTTGACCACCTCTGTGCGTTAAACCTGCTTCTCTCGGTGCACCTGTCACCCAGATGAATAGCGTAGCTGCTCACAGAGCTGTCTCTGGCTGGATCTGGAGTGTCTTTGGTGGGGTGGGGGACAGTGGCGCCTACCCATGGTGTTTGCCTTTGGGTCTGGCACCCAGTAGGTGCTTGATAAGTGCTTAACATCGTGGATAAAGGGCACCGCTGGATTCCCAGAGGCTGACTGACCTCGGAACTGATGGAGCATAAGCCCCAGGGTGCCTCACTAGCTCTGGTCCCTTCTGTGCTCACAAGGCCACATGACTGTCACCTTGGCAGAAGACATTTTTGTATTCTTTTTCCTAAAACGGCCCTTCGCCCAAATGGCACAAGCTTCAGGAGCCGCGCGGCCTTGACCTGGCCCAGGGAAGGTGCAAAGAGGCGAGTTTTGGGGGCTAGGGTCCGAGGGCTGGGCTGATGCCAGTCGGCTGGGTTGTCAACTCACCTTCCAGGGCTGGAGGACGAGGGGTTGCCCTGAAGTGCAGCAGCTGAAGGCCTGGGGGTGGGGGTGGGGCGCGTGGTAGCTCCCAGGTGCTCCTGCTGCTTTAATCCCTGGGCCTGGCCCCTGAGAAGGGGCGACCTGCCCCCCAGGCCCCTCATATTTTTCTCTTCTCTTCATATCCATTTTCCCTCTCCTTCCTTTTTTGGTCCTCCCTTCCCCGACCAAGCCTAGAGTTTCCCGCAAGGAAAACTTCCCGGGTCGGGGGTGGGGGGGTTACACAGAAATCACAGACAGTAACCTATCCCTTCTCTTTCTCTTCCTTTCTCTGGTCACCTCCTCTGTGACATCCCCCTAACTCCCCAGCGCACCTTGTTACCATGCTGGCTTCGTCCCTGACCTATTCTAAGCCTCACCTGCCTCATCTATGAAATGGGAATAGGACATCCTACTTTGGGAGTCATTTGTAGCGGTTGAAGAAGACAAGGAGTGAACCAACATTTATCACCTGTCGAGGGATGTTCAAGCATAAGCTCTTGTTCTCTCTGCCCAGATCTGACCTTCCTGAAATCTTCAAACATCCCCAGCCTTGAGGCCTTCCTGGTGGGGGCGGCGCTGTAGGAGCCCAGGCACCAGGCCCAGGCTCCCCGGCCCCACAGCCCTGGTCTCACTGCCCAGCCCTCCTGCAAGAGGCCCGCCCCGCTTCCAGTCCGTTGATGTCAACCATACTTGCTGGGAATAGACACCGACCTCTAATTACAGCTTATTATCTGCGTTTTTCTCTTCCAGCCAAGCACATGAATTTTGCCCTGTTTCCAGAAAGCAAATTACAGGTTGGAAATGAGAATATTTCAGACAGAGGTGAAAAGTCTGGAGCAGTGTGTGTCCTGCACAACGAAGTGTCCAGGGATAACGTCCAGGCTGGGCCAGGCCAGCGTCCGCTGGGCCCACATCTGCTCAGGTAAGAGGCTCAGAGGGCCCAGAGGGACAAGCGATGTTGTGGGGGAGACATCCCAGACTGGGCTTCTCTCCAAAGACTGGGGCTCCTGGGCCTTGAGACATGGCCAGCCAGAGAGGCGGCAGCTGGGGTGCCACATGCCTTGCTCCCCCCACAGATATTCGTGGGGACTGACTGGTGCCTGGTCCCGCCTGGTTTCTCGGAGAGACTTGGGAGGGGCCGGGGGAGGAGAGCGGGGTTGTGAAAGACACGGGGAACAGCGGGAGCTCTGGGGTGACCACTGACGCTGCAACACTATGTCCTTGTGTTCCCCCTCACTAGACTGAAAAAAAAAAAAAAAAAGGCGAGTTCGGATGCTCCTTCTTGACCCAGGGAAAGTCAAGGAACTGTAGACTTCGAGCCATGAAAGGACGTCAGGTGCAGTCGGGTGCAATGTCTCCATGTTAGAGACCGAGACCTGGAGGTTCCTGCCCAGGTGAGCTCCTGCACTGCCTTGCGGGCTCCTTGCCCTCAGGTTCCTCTCGAGTCCCGTGGGAGCCTCTGTGAGCCAGGCAGGATGTGGATGCCAATGCCACCGGGGCCCAAACCCGCCCCAGAAATGCCAGGCTGAGGAGGCAGTCAAGAATTTTACTCCTGTCTTTATTTAGCAAAAACTTTCACGGCACCCGTGCTATGCCGGGCCTGTTCTAACCGCTTTGCAGATGTTAACTCATTTCATCTTCAGAGCTATCCTAGGCAATGGGTGCTGCTACTGTCCCAGTTCTACTGATTCTAGAGAACGGAGCCGAGAGATGTGGAAGCACGCAGTGACCTGGGCCGTGAACCAGACACCACCCTCCCCCCGGCCCCCTGCAGAGGGGCAGCCTCCCCGCCACCCCAGCCCTGTCTGGCCAGACGGTCTATCTTTTCACGAGAAACTGGACATCTGTAATTGTATGGGGAATCTTCTAATTTTTAAAAAGTTGATTTTAATGTTGCAAACATGAAGTGGCTCAAAAAAAAAAAAAAAAGAGAGAGAGACAATGCTGGATTTGGCTTGGGGGATACTGGTGTGAGACTCCCCCTGCCTGGGAGTAAGGGAAGATCGGACTGGGGAAGGAAAGTTGAGGGAAGAGAAAGGAGAGAAGAGGAAAGAAATGTAAGGAGGAATTGGGAGAGAGAAGGCCACTTGTGACTCTTGCCAATCATTTAATGAGCGTTTATGTAGCACCTACTGTATGCCAGAAACTGTGTTGCTAATAGGGTTTTAACAGATTCAAATGAGTCGTGGACCCTTGCCCCAGGAAGAGCTTATAACTGTGTTCCCCTCTGGTCTAAATTTTAACAAGAAAGCTGTGGCAGGAGTTACCCCACTTCTGGGGGCGTCTCCAGGATAAGAAACTTGAGCTCCTTGAACTTGGAACCCTGGACAGACAGCTTGGATATTCCTCTGCTTCCCAATCTTAAGGAGCAGGGGCTGAATGGGCACGGCTTTCCCTGCTCACTGTCCTGCTGTTGTTCCTCCTAAGAATTGCTGGGCTCTACCCCTGAGCCCCAAGCATTGCCCCCAGGCAATGACCTTCGACGCTCCTGGCTCGTCTCTTCTCCCCCTGCGCTGGGCCTGTAATTCTGGGAGCTACCGCCAGGGGGACGGTGTGGCCAGTGCCACGCAACACCGGCTGAGTTACAAGAAAAGCAGGACCTGCTCCGGGGCCAGGCACCTGCTTTGTCTCCCACAACCTGCCTTAGAAGCCGGGATGCCCGGCGCCCTTCACCCAGTGAAGTGTGGGAGTGCGTGGAGGCCCGGCATCCCAGAACACGGACACAGAGCGGTGGGCAGCAGGCACGAGACAGAAGACAGGTCTCCAGTGCCCTGGCCTCTCCTCCCCACCACCCCTCTCCCCGACCTGAGACCTCGTCGAACTGACTGATTCATTCCTGGTGACTTCTGCAGCCACTGCTTCTGTGCCTGCTCCTTGAACTTGCATTAAGTTTTAATTAAAGCTGTTTCACTGGCCTTGCCCTTGGCTAAATGCAGCTATGGGCGCAGGGCACAGAGATATTTAATACTATGCCTCTCCCCGCTGAAGGCGCAGGGTGCCCAAGGGTGTACCCGGGCCGTGCCCGCTAGCAGCGATCCATGCTCTTGCTTAAGTGTGCCCACAGGCCCCGAGCGGGAGGCCCGCAATAACTATTCATTGCCCTGGGTTAAGTGTGCCCAGGGGCTCCCGTAAACTCAATGCAGTGATTAGCGATTGCTCCCAGTGAAGGCTGCCCGAGGTCCTGCGGAATGTCCTCGGCCCTAAATATAGCCTCTGCATGGGGCCTTAAAGGGCACGATGCTGATCGCTACTTCCCTTCCTTGTTGAAGCAGAATCGGTTCCCTCCTTAAAGCCCAGCCTCCAGGGGCTTTCCTGCCTTATTCCAGGGTGCAGCCGAGGGACAGAGGGTGGGAACAGCAGGACAGCTCTGGAGGGGGCCAGCGGAAATGGCGAATCGTCTTACCCTCTCACCACCCCTCGGGCATCCTCCCCATTGTAGCCTCTGTGCTGCCCAAGTGAAGGCGGCACCTCCAAAGACAAGGAAAAGGAAGGGCTTGCCGGGCGCCCTGAGCTGCCTCCCGCGGGGCCCTAGGGACAAGGGGGTAGCAGGGCTGGGGCCCCCTGTAGGTTGAGCTGTCTCGGTCTCCTCCTGCCTGCTTTCTTCCTTCTGCCGCTGGGAGCCGCTGTCTGTCCCTCATCTGGAGGAGTAGGGGGTGGTCTGGGGAGGGTGTCGTTGAGGTGAGTTGGTCCGCGGAGCCTCATCTCCCTGCCTTGTTCCAGCTCCAGGGTCGGTCAGGTGATCTCCCAGGGTCTGGGACTCCCTCCGTGCCCAGGTCTGAAGCAAATACGAGGGGGCTGGAGAAAGGAGAGAAGTGGGAGGACACTGGGTGGCGGGCGAGGACGTGGCTGCAGCAGGAGCTCCAGAACCTTCCTTCTCTGCCCACGCTGTCACCTTCATCACCGCCTGTGAGATGGGGAGAACGGTTCCCCCCTACGGGGTAGTGGCGGGGCTCATGGGCTACATGGGGACCAGCCATCGTAGTTGACCTGGGACTACCCCAGTGTGGGCACTTGAAAGTCCCACAGCAGGGGAACCTGGGATGGGAGGAAACTGGGATGGGAGGTCCCCCCAAGTACGGTGCCACGGGTGTGCTTACGTGGCCCATGGCCGCCCTCTCTCTGCCCTTGATTGCTGGATCTGAGAAGGAAGGAGAAGGGGCGAGGGAGGAAAACAAGGCAGGAGGGCCTGGGAGAAAACCCCGATGGAAAGTGGGTCCCGGAGCACGTCTGTGCCTCGCACACCCGCTCTTGGCCCGCCAGCTGTGCCCGGGACCCCAGCTGCCCCCTTGGCCGGCCCCAGGGCGGCAGCTGAGGCAACGACATTTCTCTGGGTCTGTTGACACTTGAGTCCCAGAACATAAATGATTTTCTTGTCTTAATGAGCAAACAACCCAGCCGGCAGCGCTCTCTCGCCGGCCTCCTGCTGGGGTAATTGCCAGCGCTTATGCGATCAGGCAGAAATGTTTACTCACTCACCTTTGCTCACCGCTTGCCAGGAGTTTGTGGCTTCCTCTTTGTTCTGCAGTCTTCCTGACACTGCCCCTGGGAAGCGCCACTGGCCAGGTACATGGGGCAGGAGCAACTTTCTGGAAGGCTCTGCTGGCCCGGTGCTCAGGGACACCCCGAGGCAGAAGGTTCTGACTTCTGTTCTCCTTTGGAGAGGGGCTGGCGGACGGTGCCAGCTCTTCTGGGCTTGTGTCTTGGCAGCCAAAGCTGGAAGCTTCCCCTGGTGCCCTCCAGGCAGAGGCCCAAGGCCATCCGAGGAAAGCTGGGGAGAGGTCTCCCGGCTTTGGGCGGAGGCTGGGAAGGAGATCCCTCTGAGGTCCGTCTGGGGCTAAGATTCTCCAAAAAGCCTCCAGGGCCGGGGAGTGCCATCCCACCGCAAGACCACCAGTTTCTTGGGCTGAGCTGTCTGTCCTCACTTCCCTGAGGCTGGTCCCGGGTCTGTTCTCAGCAGCCTCTGGAAGGAGCTGGGCCCTTCTCCATTTTCACATCCTTTCGGATGTTTGACGTTAGCTAGCTTTCCCTTCCTCAAATCTCCTGAATTCTTCCTGCCAGTCCTTCTAGGATAGGGTCTGGGGACTCCCTCCTGTCCCATTCCCTCCATCCAGGCACCCACCTAGATTCAAGGCCCCCAGGGCCGATGTCCACTAAAGCGTTGCCAAGGGAGCCAAGAACAGGACCCCAGGTGTGCCTGGCTAGATGGAGTCCAGGCCTCCTGGTAGGCATGGCCGGCCGGGGTGACCACACACTCATTCACCCGTGTGCTGCCCAGTGAGGGGCCTACTGTGTGCCAAGCGCTCCTACGAGGCATCTGCTCCCCACAAGGGTCCAGTTTGCCTTCCTCCCTGAGTGGCCTGCTGCCCTGTCTCTTGCTCCTCCCCGTCCATCCCCTCTTTGGCCCTGTCATCCTCCTGAGTGTCCCCTCAGTGCACCTTGTCCTTGACCTCCTAGTGTCCACATCTCCTTGGTCAGACTGTTGATGAGTAGGTCCTGTTTCTTTAGACCCCAATGCCGCTGTAGGCTTCAGGGGAAGCTGAGGGGTCCTCTGAAAGATGCCGGCCTGATGGGCTTCTGGGGGGGCATCAGTAACTTCCCCATTATGAGCCAAAATCTGCTTCAGAGGTGGGAGGCCATTGGGGGCAGCAGTCCTGCCCAGCCTGGTGGTTGGGGGGTCTTGTGGCTGAGCCCACTGTTGGAGACGCTGTTGGGGGCAGCTACAAGGCCCTAAAGAAGAGTCTGCTGCCCCCCCCCCCACCCCGGGGCCAATTGAAATGTCCAGCTGGGACACCGGACAGATTTAGGCAGGCGGCTTCGAAAATTGGGCTCCATTAGCGTGAAGTGCTCCGCATGGCAGATGAGGGGCTCCTGCAATCACGGATTCAGCCCGCCCTGATCATGGTGGCAGGAGCGTAATTACCATCTCTTTAAATAGCCCAAAGTTGCCGTGTAAGAGAAGACGGCTCACATGACATCTGCTCGGAGCTCGACTCCTGCTAAAAATATCCGGGCTAAATAATATTTCCTGATGGCATTGGCACGGCAGCCCTGGCCCTGGCTCTGTGACACCTGGGGGTTTAGGCCAGAGGCTGGTCTGGAAGTGGGCCGGGGCCCGTGTGGAGGGAGTCTGTTTCTGGAAGGAGCGGTCCAGCCGGGTTGGGCCCCTAAGTCCACCCTTTCCAGCTTCATCTCTCTCTCTCGTCCCGTCCCTTCTGGGTTCCTCCCTCCTCTGGGCACCGTCCCCCCAAGGCCCCACCCCACCTCGCCTCTCCATAGTCCCAACCTTGACCATGCATCCCTGAATTGCTTGGGACAGAGAGACCCCTGCTGTCCTGGAGGGTGTGAGTGTGTATGGGGTCTGGGTTAGGTGGGGGCATATGGACACAAAGTGGAATCATCTACTAGAGACTCCCAAACTCTCAAGTTCCGAGGTGGGCTCCGGGGGGCTCTGAGAACAAAGATGGAAGAGGGTCTGCAGCCTTCAGCAGGCCCTCTGGGGCTCTGTGATCCACCAGAGTTTGGGACCCCAATCTAGACCCTATACGTAACAGCTACTTCGTTGAGCCCGGGGTAAAATATGGAGAGGTCTAGAATCTGGAAGAGCACTTCCTACCTCTGGGAAGTTTAGATTCTAAGGAACTGTGTGTACAAAGCTGAGTGGATCGGAGGCTTCATTCCGAGTGGCTAGGTCAGAGAGGACTAAGGCTTTGCGTGTGATAGAATTTTATCTTGGACCAAGTTTCACGACGGGGCTATGGTGATTCTAAGGCACTAGGGATGGCCCCGCCAAGTTCCCAAAATCTCTTCCCTTGCTCATGATGCCTGAAACCGCTTATTGGAGGCAGGTGCTTGCATTTAAGTCACTGCAGAGCTGGCTTAAAATGCTCCCCCGAGAAGGCTGACACATGAAATTCTTGCTAAAGTGTAAACAATTGATACGAGCTTTGTTTCTTAAGAGCAGCTTTGGTGAGGACCTGGCCCCAGGCTGGGTCACTCAAAGCTAAGGACCGTCTCGGTAGAGGTATTTCTGCAGCTTCTGGGGGGCGGTCCGGCTCCTGGCATCTGCTTCCTTATGGGCCTTCACAGATGGCAGGATCCCCTGGATGTTTGGGGATGGCCTTTTTCTTCCGCCAGGCAGTTGCACCAAGCATCAAGAAATCTCATGTCACCGATCAGGGAGTGTGCTGTGCTGGCTGCGGCCATGGCCCCTGCCTGAGGTCCTGGCTCTACCCTTTTGTCCCATACCTGCAAAGTGTATATTTTTCTTTTTTTACTTTTTTCCTTTTCTTTTCTTTTCTTTTTTTTCAAGTAGGCTCCACACCCAGTGTGGAACCCAACGCAGGGTTGAACTCATGATCCTGAGATCAAGACCTGAGCCGAGATCAAGAGTCAGACACTTAACCCCCTGAGCCACCCAGGCGCCTCCAAGTGTGCATTTTTCTGTGTCATGCATCCTTCCCCATTCCAGGGTCATTCCAGCCAGAGTCAGAGGTCTAGCTTCCCATCCCAAAGCAGAGATTGGGTCTCGTCAAAAATAAGTCTCCCACTTGGGGGGAAAGCCTGAGCCTAAAATTCCCAAGTCCGCCGTCCTGCACCTTCCCAGGAACCCAAAACAGCGACTCGGGGGTGATCAGCCACTTGGTGGCTAAGGTGCTCAGTGACCAGCTCAGTGACCTGACGGTGGCTTCGGCTGTCCTCGGCTGTCCTGACCCTTGTGGAGGCCCTTCTTCTTCTTCAGGCCACTGACACCAGGTGGAATCAGAGATGTGGAAGGCAGAACTGGACCTTCACCGCTGATACCCCGGGGCCTGGTGCTCTTGCCAGGGTGGCCCCCTGGGACGGTAACCATGGGGCACAGGAGCTACGCTGCCATTTGTAACTGACTCTGTGACCCCACCACGAGGCCAGGAGGCCCAAGAAGCCTCGAGAAAGCAGGCTTCCTCTAGGTAGTCTGGCATTTGTTGAGAGCAGCACCCGTCCCCTGGATGCTGGAGAGCTTCTTCCAACATGGGGGTGACTGAGTCCCCATCATGGTATGCCCGGGCGCACGCCACACGAATCCTCTTCCCCTGGCCCTGTGGTTCTTTCTCCTGTGACGAGGCTTCCCTTTCTGGGCCTGACTGACCCCGCACCCAACCGTAAACGGTGTCAGACATGCTGGCTGGACCTGGCAGGGGAGTGCGTGTGTCCTGGAGGCCAAGTGGTGATGTGGCCACCGGCTCTGGAGTCCAACACTGGGCACATCACCACTTAGTCCCCACCCCCTTCCTAGCGGCCCGAAGGACCTCTGCAAGTCGCTTAACCTTGTTGAGCCTCAGTGTTTTCATCTGCAAAATGGGAATACGGGTACCTGTAGGGAGGACCTTCCGTAGATGGCAGGGGTAGGAGCTTAACAGAGTTCCTCGCACAAGATGAGCCATCTGCATTTTGATCCGCCCGGCTCTCTGGGCGGGCTCCAGTTCCTCAGGTCACTTAGAAGAGGGATCAAGCTCTTTGGCAAAGACCAGTGCTTGACGAGACTCATTTCTTAATCCAGGACGAATGCTCTTCTAGACACAGCGTATGTCCTCTGTGCCGGGACGCCAGGATCCATGTCTTAAAAGGGGTTTTCGCGAAAGCCCGGCTACCAGACAACCTGGTTTTCGCAAAACCACCAGGAGCAAAACCCATTGATATACAGCGTAAGGAAATACACATAATTCACAAATGATGTCGATCACTTTCATCTAAGACTTCACAACTGTCCTCAATAGAAGACAGACGTGGAGGAGATTTAACGCAGATGTTAATAGCGCAAGAATGCCCCGTTACCAGGATATGATGTTTCGGTGCTGCATAAAAATGTAATTATATTCAGAACTATATTTAAAGATTAAAAGGGGGACTGCCTACCACATCTAGCCCCAAATTCAGAATTAGAAACAAAGGGAAAAAGCGGGGTGGGGGATGAGTTCTAACAGTCTGCTGAGAATGGAAATGCTTCTTGAAAGTTTTTACACATTTTGGCTGTTTTTATTTTAACAGTTTCCTGCAGCATTGACATTGACTTTGGAAAGGGAGGGCTAGATCTTTATCCGACAAATATTCACGAAGCACTTGGCAGTGGGAGGGCCCGTGTGAAGCTGGGGAGGGAACAGAGGCCACCACCAGCTTCAGCCCTTGCTCTCAAGCGGCATTCAGTCTGGAAGGGGAGGAGAGAAATGTCCAAATGTCTGGAGAGTTATAAAGGAGGGCAGGCGGGTTTGGGGGAAAGGCCAAGGGGCAGATGACCTTGGTCCCTAGGCTTTGAAGCGAGGGTGGGTTCTCTATAGGGACATAGTAAATTAAATACAAAAATAGTTCAGCAACAGTGATGAGAATGATTTAGGAAGACTTTTTGGCCTCTCTGGAAAGATTTACATGGGGGAAAGAATGTTCTCTTCCTCATTTTATTAATTTAATATCAGCAGCCAGAATGAATCTTTCCTCTCCCTGGCTCCCAGCACACCTTCCCTGCACCTCCCCTGTCCATCTCTCCCTCCCTCCCCTGTCCCTCTCTCCCTCCCTCCCTTCCTTCCTTCTTTTAAAATACGTAAAGCTTAACGAATCTGTGTGTCATCTTTGCTCAGGGGCCATGCTAATCTTCTCTGTATTGTTGCTTCTAGGTCCTTCTATTTTTGTTATGGTTATTGGCTCATGCCCCTGTCTCCCTCTTGTATGGGAGCCCTTTGAGGTCAAGGGCTGTGTCTTGTTCAGCATTTTATTCTTCCTGGGACTTATCATACTGCCTTCCCCTTGGTAAGCACTTAATAGATGCTCGTTGGACTACATTTTTTTTTAAAAAATGTTTTAGACAAAGGACAATTCTCTGTGTAAACATATGACGAAGGCATTGGAATATTTAATGCACCGGGATTGCCTGAGCCTTCTGTGGTTACAGAGTCTTTTTCATCCCTCTCGCCGTCCCCCTTTCCCCCCCACCCCACAAAGTGGTTAGAACCTATAGTAGAAATCCTAATTATTTAAGCTTGTAGATGTCAAGGACAGTGGAAACAAGGGTCTGTCCAGCTTGGAGAAGAAAACCCGGCCAGATGGTTAAACTATAACTATTTGACATTTTCAAGCAGGGGTTCTGACAAAGATGCCTCTAGGGGTCAGGCAGGGAGTGTAAATGAGGGAGGGAAGGGAACCAGCCGTCCACCAAAGGGTGCTGAAGGCCGGGGAGAGACAGAGCCTGGTGGAGACGCTGGTGGGCTGGTGGCCACCAGACCTCGCCCAATCTTCTGGTTTTCCACGAGAAGCTGGTTACAAAATTTCATCAGTTAATCTAAAAAATATTTAAGACCCGCTGCATGTCAGGGTGCATGGGGGGCTCAATCGATTAAGCATCTGCCTTTGGTTCACATCATGATCCTGGGATCCTAGGATGGAGCCCTGTGAGGGGCTCCCAGCTCAGTGGGGAGCCTGCTTCTTCCTCTCCCCCTGCTCACGCTCTCTTGCTCTCTCTCAAATAAATAAATTAAAAAAAAAAAAAAAGACCCAAAGCAAACATGTCTGAGGCTGTACTTGACCTATGAACCAGAATTGGCAAGCTTTAACCCGGCAGTTCTCAACAGGGGTCTGTGTGTGTGCGTGTGTGTGTGTGTGTGTGTGCGCGCGCACGCTCACCTCCCATGGGACATTTAGACATGTCTGGAGACATTCTTGAGGCCACCAGCATCTGGTGGGTGAAAGCCACGGGCGCTGCTAGACATCCCATGGTGCACAGGAGCCCACAGCAAAGAATGGACTGGCCCAGCAGGTCAGTAGGGTCCTGGCAGCGTCTGGTTTTGTGTGGTTCTTGGGGCTGGGCCGATGTATGTGGTCTCAAAGTAGGGAATGGCTTGAATAGGAAGCCAGCTGGTGGCAACAAGCAGGGATAGGAGTCGGGACCAGGTGGGTCTGTACAGAAAATGTACAATTCTGTGATTCTATTTCAGAAACAGATTCTGACACTCACGTGTTCTCAAGAAGGACTCCAGGTCCAGGTTCTGTGAATGTCAGCCAGGGAAGGTAGGTTCCTAACCCAGTGCTTGAATTTGAGCTCCCAAAGCCTCTATTTTCCCATCTGTAAAAGGGGGACATGCATGGCCCTTTCACTAGGGTGCCAGGAAGACCATGTCTCTTCGGGGAGGAGAGCTGATCCCTGCTTCCTTTCTGGAAAGTTCTGGAAAGCAGCTGTCTGCTTGAACTGCCATGCTGAGGACTGCTCCCTCTCCCCCACTCCCAAGAGAGGAGACTCTAACAGCGGGAATGCCATCTGCTGTCTGTCCCCAGTTCCGATCTGCAGGATCAGCTGCCGTTGGTGGCCCCTGGGAAGGGCTTTGTCAGAGCTTAGCTCTCGAGGCTTCCAAAGCCCAGTCCATCGCCTGGCCTCCCCACCGCGATTTCCTCTGAGGAGCCTCATTCCTGCGAGGTGTTGGTGGACCCAGCCAGGCATGAGACCCTTCTTCTTCACCACCATTATTCCCAAGGGAGCCCCACTCTGACTTCTGGCCAAGTCTCCTCCTCAAATTCAGAATATTCCCCAGAGAAAGCAGGGTCCCCAAGAGCTCCCATCTGAGGGCAGCTCCCCTCCAGCTCTCCTACCTGGATTATCCCCCCTGGGGCCTTGAGACCCCGGCAAAAGGAGGTGGTGGGTAGGGTCAGCCGCTGTGCACCTGGAGAAAGGAAAATGGAGCCTCAAAGGCCTTGTGGTTGGAGCCTGGGAGCAGGCCTGGGGCACCAGCCTGAGGGCCCAGCTCCTGAAGGCCATCTCTGGGCTGCCATCCTCGGCATGGCCTAAGCTTACCTCATCTTATTTCTGATGTTTTTTCTCTCTCTGCTGCTCTCTCTCAGAAGAAGGGGTTTGGACCATTCCAGCAAATAGCCAGACCTGTGGAAGAAGCATGGGCCCTGGACGCCCCCCAGGGAATGTGGGGTTCTGGGACCTGCCCGTCTTCAGCTGCACTGTCCTTAGAGTCCACGCGAGCTGCCTAGGCCATCCCTGGTCCCCTTGTCCGGCCTCCCAAGCGCCCACAGCCTGACTATTCATTTGTTTTCTGATGTCTCCTCTCCTTAGCTGCCTCTCCGGGCATCCAAATGGTCTGAAGCATTCCTAGTCTCAAGGCCATCTGTCACCCTGACAGTCTAGGAGCTATAAGGCCTGACCAGGGCCCTGTCCAGCCACCTGGAAGGCCCCTCCTGCTGGGAATCTTGTCAGGGGGGGATGTGGCTACAAACTAGCCCAGGCGAGGGGGACCTGGCCAGGCCAGCCAGGAGGTCTGATCTTTGACAAGGCCCTCGATGACCAGCCTGGCTGATCGGGCCCTAGCTTCCTGCTGTTCCCCCAGAGAGCCCCAGGAAATACCCTCCATAATGGATGCTTCAGGGCCACCAAGAAGGAGGCTAAGGGGCACCTAGACCTGCCATCCCAGGACCAAGTCAGGACACGGCAGGGCCAGGACTCATCCTCCCGCCGGGAACGGATGCCACAGTCACTGATCCACGTGAGCACGTCTAAGGTGTGGTTGGAGCAGCCAGGCCCAGTGTCCGCTGGAGCCCTCGGGGAGGCATGGGGTGGGCACCCAGCAGCTGCCGGCAGCAGGCAGCCCCTGACGGGTCTTCTGGAGAGTTCAGTGGTCTGCACCTCTAAGGAGCCCACTGCAGCTTCATTGGAAGGAGGGTGAGATAGAGCCTGAGGCCTCAAGTCGGCCCCTGGCCAGTGGAGCAGACTGAGTGGGGGGCTGCGCCCATGTCCAGCAAACTCAGAGCCCGTGGGCTTCTGCGGACTTTTCCTGGTCCAGCCTGGCCAAGCCTGGAGACCCTTTCTGCTCACAGGGGGGCACCATAGCGGGAGCCGACACAACCCACAGAAGCAAACAGTCCTGAAAGTCATAGGCCTTTGGAGCTTCAAAAGAACGTGGAGGGCCTTCTGTGCGACCCTTTTGCCGGGGTGAGTCCCAGGAGTGCCCCAGGGGATGCTAAGCACAAAGGAGAGGGGAGGACAGTATTTGGGCACGCGTCCTGCCCGCTGGGACCTCCAGCGTCCCTGTGCTTGCCTGCTCCCTGTGAAATGTGGTGATGTAGGCCTCGAGGGCAGAGAGGAGGAAAGTGTGCACATTGCGTCGCCAGGCTGCTGTGGTCTCTCCTCTCTTCGGCTGTGTGACTTTGGGCAAGGTGCTAACCTCTCCGTGCCTCGGTTTCCTTATCAGTCAAATGGGGGTGAGAATAGTAGGGGCCGTTGAGGGTAAGTGAGGAAGTGTAAAGCCTGGAGCGCAGGGCCCTGTACCCAGCATGTGCTCGGAACCCGGAAGCCATTCTCAGGGTTGCTCTGGTTGCTGTTCAGGCAAATCAGAGCAGCCAAGCCGCAGGGCTCCCAGGCCCAGGCAGGGGGATGTCTGCTAGTTCCAGGAGAGCACAGAAGGCCCTCAGCCACAGCTCAGACATCTCTGGGGGCACCGGGCGATGATAAGATCCTACATGAGATGCCCTCCCCTGGGCCTTAGGGGCCACGACCCTAGGTCTTGTGAGGACCCCATGAGAGGAGAACGGGGCGCATTACTGCTTTGTTTTCATGACTCACTGCTCTCTGCCTCTGGTTCCCATGGCGGCAGCTGGTACCCTGCTGGCTGGGGCAGCTCCGGTGACCCCCATTGACCTCTGGGGACACCAGTGCTCCCAGAGCCCAGCTGTGGCCTGAGTGGAAGCAGCACTGGGTGCTTCCCTGGAAGGGCGGCGCCCCCGCCCCCTCCGGCTGGCCCAGCCCTGGAAGTGGGACTTGAAACGCCGCCAGGGAGAGGAGGCCGCGGGCAACGCCCGGAACGCGAAACAAATAAATAAATAAATAATCAGGGTTGTCTTGGCTGATAAACGGTCTCTACCTCCAGGACGACTTCTCCCCGCTTGCCCGCCCCCCTCCTTCCTCCTTCTCCGGGCAGATCCATCCCAGGCAAAAGCTTAATAGCCCCATTTAAGGCTTTTCCTTTTCACCACGGAATTGAGCTGCTCTTGCCATTACGAGGTTTTCAGCTTCTCTCTGAAATCAAATTACTGACTCCATTTAATTTTTTAAAAGCTCGGATGATTTCCCTTCTTGAATCGGAGCCGTGACTCCAAGGCCAACCCCCTCTCCCCTCCTCCGTCCTGCCAGGCGGTTCCCCTGCGGGCGGCCCGCTGCCCGGGGATGGCAGCCCCCGTACCAAGGCAAGCCTGACACCTACAGGGGAAGTCAGCAGGAGGAGGCCAAGGCCACGGCGGCTGCCCAGGGCACTTGGCTGGGTGGCCTGGCCTGGGGGAGGAAAGAAGGGCTGGGATCACCTCCCGGGAACCCACGGCTCCGGGCGAGAAGATCATGTTCATAGGCCAGTGGGGAAGGGGGTTAGAACCCAGTGCTGATACTGTGGGCTCACGGCTGCCTGGTTCTCCAGACCCCAGCTGCCTTCTCAGAGTCCCTGTCATGACCCCTGTCACTTGACAGATGTTTAGGGACTGTATTCTCCATGCCAGATGCTTTTCCAGCTACTGGGAAGGGAACCATGAATTGGACGGAGAAAGTCCCTCCTGTGGGAGCGAAGTTCTAGTGAGCACACATGTATGTGAGTGTGTGAGTGTGTGTGGCGGGGGGTGGGGGGTTGGAGACACAATAAAGCCACGCGTGGACAACTTCAGGGGGCACCGAGTGCTCTGAAGGGACCCAAACGTGCAACCTGGACGGGGCATAGATTGGGGCGGGGTGGTCACGGCGGTTCTCTGAAGGGGAAACAGGGGAAGAGTGGAGGGCCAGGGCATTCAGACAGAGGGACAGCAAGTCCAAGGGCTCCGAGGAGGTTTGGAGGGACAGAAAGAAGTTCGCGGAAGCTGCTGGAGTGAACAGGAGGGAGTGGGAGGCTGGTGCAGGCTCGCAGGGGCCCAGAGTTTATCCTGGCTTTAAAAAGCTTGCTGGAAAGTGGACATCAGAGGGCAGGAGCAGCTGAAAGGGGATGGTGGGGGGGAGGCCCTGGCTGAGAAAGGCCAACCCCCCTCCCCCCAGAAGGAAAGGTGATTCAAAAGGCCTCTCTCCTGACGACTGGGGCTGCAGGTAATACATGAGACAGGTCACCACACTGGTCTGCAGGCTCGGTCTCTGTCTATCTGTCTGTCTGTCTGTCTCCCGGGCCCCCATCTCCGTCCTCCCCTTTCCCATCTCTGCAGAACCACCTAGCTTTGGGACCTCAAAGACCAGGGACACCCCTCTCCCCCACCCCAAGAGGATCCTATAAACTGTGGCTGACCCTTTACCAAGTCCTCTGCATGTTTAACTGCCCTGTGTGCTTGGAGACGAGAAAAAGGGAAGGGAGTTAATGAAATCGCCAGCCTTTACCTGGCATAAATGGCTCTGCCCCCAGTGGGCAGCGAGCTGCAAGGCTACGTGGGTCTGGGAACTTGGCCCAGCTCAGAGGGCGGTGCAGCCGCCACCAACCACTTTCCTCCTCTTCTCTCCCCTTGCTTCGCCGCGCACCGACTCAAAACCAGGACACGCTGCGTTGCATTAGAAAGTGCTCAGGCTTCTGGGGAGTCTCCTGTTCTCCCTCAATATGGGACAGCCCCAGATCCATGACAGACTGGGGCTCTGGGTCTTGCAGGGCCTGGGTGGCACCTGTACCCCATCCCGGGACGGTGTGGGCATTCTTCTGCTTGGGGAAACGCCACTCATGCCCTTGAGACCTTCCAGGTCTGGCACTCATTTCTTGATGGCCGATGGGTCTGTGATCAGGGAGATCCCAGCAAGGAGAGGCTCTTCCCTCCAGGTCAGTACCCTGCAGGGCAGGATCTTAGACACTCTGGGATTTGGGGTGGTTAGGCATTGCATGATTCCCACTCCCCCGCAGGTGCTCGGATCCCCATCTTTTTCACCCCGTTGGGGTCTGTGATGCATTTACTGTTCTGTCCCGTTACACAGAGCAACGCTGGGCCAGTTTCCCTTTTCGGTTTTCCTCCCTGACCAACAAAGCTAATTTTCATGCCTTGCAACATGCAGGCTCATTGCTGTTCCCTCACTGAAGGTCTTGAATTCCCAGATTTTAGACGCTTCCATGGCAGACTTCTATGACAATGTCCTCTTCTAGCTTTAGTGGCAAGTCTCTGTTGGGTATTTGAATATTACTTAAATTGGAATTGGAGTCATCAACCTCATAATCCTCCAAATTACTGCATGGCCAGAGAGGCAATGCGGTGGCAAGGGCTTTTTCTGGGTGTCCTGCCCAAACCATGTGACCTTGAGCAAGTCAGTTCATTTCTCTGGGCTTCTGGTTTTGAGCAACAGCTGAAAGAGGGAAGAGGAGTGGATGGCCAGGCAATTTCCAGTGCTGGGAAAACAAGTCAAGAGTCTCCTGTGTAGGTCTGCTGGAACCCCTCCCCCATGATAGTCCATCCCCAGAGAACAAGCTCAGCCTCACCCCCAAGGCTCAGCCACTGCCTGACCTCTGTGCTGCTCACAGATCTGGTCTCTGACAGTGGGGGCCGCCAGGGACACAGGCCAAGCCAGTGGGGGGACAAGATGGGACGATACGGACAGATTGTTACTCTCATGTAGCTGGCTCGGGTCCACCGTGACCTTGCTCCAAAGGTGACCTCCCACTGGCTCCTCATTCCTCTCCAGGCAGAAAGGCCCTACATCCAATATCTTGAAGTTCTCAAAACAACGGTTCTCAAAGTGGGGTCTCCAGACCAGCAGCATCAGCATCACCTAAGAAATCCATTAAAAAAAAAAAAATGAGTTCTTAGTCTCCATCCCAGACCTGTAGATCCCAAAACGCAGAGGCTGGGGACCAGTTACCTCTGTTTTAACACGCCCTCCTGGTGAATCTGATGCACACTGTAGCTGAGGCCCCCTCACTGCTTGGGAAAATCTGTGTCGGCAACAGCCCTCCCCATATCTCCCCAAGTCAGAGAACTCCTCTGCCTTCATGATAGCTGTACTAGACATCTGTACAGCTTCTAAGTACTCGGGGCCTCTAGCTCCATCTCTCTGAGGAAGAGAGGACCTGCTCTTCCCATTTTATGGATAAGGAGACAGGGCCCAGGATCTTGCCCAAGTTCACATAGCTAATGGGTGGCACAACCAGGGGCTCAAACACCGGCCTCCTCACCCCGAGGCAAAGGCTCTCTCCTGGACATCTTGCGTTTCCAGGGCTCCTCAGACCAAAGGAATAAGTACAAGTCCATCAACTAGAGAGGAAATACCCCCCTTCCAGTCCCCTTTCCCCAATCTCCAGTTGCAATCCCAGGAGAGAGCATCCGGGAAACATAAATTCTGCCTGGCGGCTGAGAGCTCTGAAAGGAGTCACACGTCAGGGAGATGGGACTTTATTTCTCAATGAAATAGCCTTTTTATGGTTGGAATAAAAGTGCCAGCGGGAGCCTAATGCCAGGAAGTAGCAAACACATTTGATAAACTCCTTCAGCCAGGGGTGGGGCAGCCGGGGTGGGGGTGGGGGGCGGACCGGAGAACCGTCCCCACATTTTCGTTGCCAGATGCGCGGTTCTCTTCACAGTAGAGCCCGGAAGATCCGGGGTCCTTCTGGCGAACCCCGCGGCTGCAGAAGGGTCCGCCCTGGACCGCGCGAGTTCCTTCGCCCCGCAGCCGCGTCCAGGCCGCGGGGCTGCAGTGTGGAGAGCGGGCGGCAGGGGGCAGCATAACCCACCGCGTTCCCGCTCGGGCGGGGGCGGGGGGCGCCAGGGGCGCGGTGCGCAGGGGGTCTCCGGGGCTCAGAGGGGGTCAGCTGTAACCCAAAACCTGGACCTCTCCCTCCTCCCTTCAGGCCTTCCCACCCCCAGCCCCTTCGCAGCCAGGACCGTTTGCGGTCCTTACTCAGACTGCAGCCTCTGCTAATCCAAATCGTCCTGGGGCTGAGGGTCCCGGGTGTGTGTTGGGGGTCTTCTCCCTCCCCTTGCCTACCCTCTGGCTGGTTTCTCCACACTTCTCTGGGCTGGGCTTTGGACCCGATTAACCCTTTAGCTTCCTTCTGAGGGGTCTCTTGCGGGTGGGTGGGGGGCTCAGAATGTGCTCGCGTTGTGTGCGTGCGTGTGTGCGCGTGTCTGTGTGTCTGCCTGGTGGTTGGGGGACCACGGCCTTCATGGTCACCCGGGGCGGGAGAGAACCCTGAAGGACAAAGAGAAAGCGAGGAAACCTCTTCCTTTGAGCATGTGTGTGATTGGCAGGTTTACGGCCTCGGGAAGGTGCGTGGTATTCTGCACAATCAAGTCATTTTTAAAAATAATCTTCCTGCTTAAGTCGCACACGCTGCTAATTGCATTTTAATAAGTCTCTTAAAATCTTGCCATATTTTTTAATATCCTAATATTAGGTAAGTGATTGCGGGGGACACTGGAGGGCACAGGGAGTTTATGTAATGGAGGGAGGGTGGGAATGAAGAGGGGGATGGTGGTGGCCAAGTGGCCTGTGGTGTGTGTGCGTGTGATGTGTGTGCGCGTGTGATGGGGGTGAGTGTTTCTCCATCACAGAGGGTAGATGATGGGTGCGCGCGCGTGTGTGGCCATAGCACAGGCTTTCCCTCTGACCCAGCCCTCCCTACCTTCTTTCTCCAAGGGTGAGGGTCCTGAGCCCAGAGACAGGATGGGACTTGGCCAAGGCCATGTAGCAACAGGGAGACGCATGGAGGGAATCTCCGGCGTCAGGCTTGTGAGAGCAGAGTGAGAACCAGCTTGTGCCATCCCGGTCACAGCATCCTCTACTTCTCCCCTGCTGGGTGACGTGGGGAGGGAAAAGGCACAGAGTTCCCGAGGGTAGCTCCTTGGGTGTCCCCTGGAGAATAAGGGGCAGAGCTGAGACTTGAACTTGCACTCGCAGTCCCGGTGCCTGGGGGAGGCCCTTAACCAGGATTGACCGGGAGGGTGAGCTGGGGTCCAAGGGTCCAGGGCCAGGGACAGCGTGTCGGGAGCAGCAGGGGAGACTGACAGGGACAGGGAAGTAGACTGCGGGCGACTGGTCTGTTCCACACCCGATCCCTCGGTAACTGTCGGGCAGGGTCCCAAGGCCAAGGGCAATAGGGCACCTTCTCAGAGCTCCTGGAGATCAGAAGCCTGGTGGGGTGGCCGGTGGGGGGGGGGGGCGCCAGGAGATTGTCAGGCTTTGGACCTTGTGAGCCCTGGACTTCTGCAGACCCCCCTCCCCCAAGGCCTCACTGGCCCTGGCCTTCCTCCTCCTCCTCCCTCTCCTCCTCCTCCTCCTCACTACACGCCCCTGGCCGGGTGGGAGGCACATGTTGAGCGAACTTCTGAACAGGAAGTCAGCATCCAGGTCGTCCCAAGTCCCTTTTCATGTGGTTTCTTTAATCCCCCGGGCAGGGTTTCAGAAGCGTTTTACAGTTTCAGTTTTACAAAGCTACACTCCCTTTAATGTTGGCGTTTTTCAGGAGGTGGGGGGAGAGCAGCTTCAGTCAAAACATGTGTGTTTTACATCAGCCAGCTGCGGACCGCCCGGCCCGGGGAGGGGAGGCGGCAATGTGGCCTCCAGTGGCTGCCGGGGGCACCGGGCGCGGTGCAGACGGCTGGCCGCTGGGGTCAGCCCTTGAGTAGGGCTCGCCTCTGTCCCTCTGTCCCACCTCCCTGCCCCCCTTCCCTCTCTCTCTCTCTCTCTTGCACGCAGGCCTTCATGGGGGTCCCCCACAGCCCGCTTCCAACCCCCTCACTGCCTGGGGTCCCTCTCTGGGTGACACTGGTCATCACATCCACTCCAGTCTCCCAGAAGTGGGCACGGCATATCGGCCTCCCCCCGATTTCACTTAGTACCATCCCTTAAGTCAGCACTCTGTCACACACAGAGACACTGCCTAAGCAGAAGTGTCCACGAAACTGGGACTTCGGAGTGCTGGTGTGTCTGTCTGTCTTACACATAGTCAACGCGTTTACCACCGCTGGGATAAAAGAAGGAGGCGAGGGGCCCCCTGAAGACATCCTGCCCGCTGTGCACGCTCCCCGAAGTTCTGTGTTCTCTGAGCCCTTCCCTTGGTGGGGCGGGGAGGGGAAGGTCTGGAGGTGAGGCGCTGGGGCCCAGGTCCCAGGGTTTGGGGAGAGTCCCAGCAGGTGTCTGTCTCCAAAGCCAGACTTCTTCCCGCTCCATCGCATCTGTCCTTAGGGCAGGCTTCTTGGCTTTAGAGTTTCAGGCTTTGGAGGAGCGGCCTGGGGCTGCTCTGTGCTCCTGGGGAAGACGGCTGAGTTCCTTGGCAGTGTGGCTGAATCGAACGAACACAGACCTTGAAATCAGCCAGATGTGGGTCAGACTCCTGGCTGCCCTCATTCCCTCCCCAGTGTGTGGCTGCGGGTGAGTGTCTCCGCCCCTGTCAGCCTCCATTTCCCCATCTGTAAAATGGGGATAACGTACCTGCCTGGAAACAATGATGCAAGGGAGAGAGAGACATGTCTGGGAAGGGTCTGCATCAACCCCCCTTCAAAGCCAGTGGTCATCACGAGCGCTCTGGACTCGATTCTTCCCTACTTTGCTCCTCTCTCCAGCCCTGGTTTTACCACCTCTTCCCTGACTCATGAGAAGCGGCAAGATGTCAACAAAGAGGGGATCAGGAGAGAGGGCCTACCCTGGAGGGGCTCACTGATCCTCCATGCGTATGCAAGGATGCTGGGCCCACCATGGTGCCAGCAGCACCTGCTGCCAGGAGCGGGAGGAGGACAAAGCTGGTTCTTCCTCAGAGTTGGGCTGGCTGGGAGACACCAGAGGCTGTTTGGACAGGGGTCAGGACCCAGGAACCCTGGACCATGCTGCTGGGGATGATATGGGGCGGGGATTGTAGAATCCACACCCCTGGTAGAGCAGCTGCCCCAGCCCCTGATGGCAGCTTGCGGAAGGTTCTGGAGGCTCTGCCGGCCTGGGACAGGGGAGGGGCCTGCCACATCCTGATGTGGCTTTGCCTCCATGGTGGCCAGGAGCATATCTCTGGTCTGAGCCACCATTCTTGGGTCACAGCAGTCACTGGTCAAGGTCAGTGGTCTTGCCTCCCCCCAGGCCAAGGACCGCCCCAAGGGCACGTAGGAGATGGGAGGAAGCAGAGCTCAGGCCAGAGCTCAGCAGATTAGCCCTGGGGGGTGGGCACCATTCTAGCAGCAGTTCTCTTCCCTTGGTGCCTGGGAGTGGTTAAGAGACCCTGCAGAGCTTGGCTGTGATGACGATGACGACGACGACGATGGTAGTGGTGATGGTGATGGTGATGCAGGGTGCCGTGTACTCAGCCATGTCTATGTGCCAGACGCCATGCTAAGCACTTTGCACGCTCCATTCACTCCATCTGCTCTGTAGTACGTGCCAGCCGGGCACCTAGAGCAGTGCCCAGCAGACAGTAGGCCGTCAGTAAATATTTGTTGCGTTAAAGAGGGTTACGAGGTCAAGCGGTTCACCCGACTCTCTTTTCCTGTGTTTATTCCTAAGGACTGACCACTCATGATGGACCCTCGGGCACTGGCCGAAGAGAGGTTTGGGGCAGCAGGTGTTCCTACGTTCTACACATCACACCTGGTCCCTCTTCTCCAGGAAGGCTGTCACTGTCCCTTCCAGGGCAGGTCTGTCTGTGCCTGTGGTCAGATCCCCCAGGATGGAGGCTGTTCCCTCCACTTCTCCCCTAAGCCACTCAGGGGAGGAAGACCCCTGGTCTGGGGCCTCTTTTGCTCCCCCTGGGGCAGCGCGCAGAACAGGGCCAGGCTCGGCTGCAGCTGCGCGGGGCCCAGGGAGGAGGGAATCAAAGACAGCCATGTGGGCCCCGCTTTCATCTCTGGCTTCAAAGAGGTGCAAACAAACTCTGTCCCCGTGCCAGGCGGCAGCAGCTCCCTCCTCGAGGCCCCAGCCTGCTCTCTCCCTCCCTCCTGCTCCTTCCTGGAAAGCCAGCAGAGCCTCAGTCCCAGGGGTACCCCACAGGGGCCCCGATTTGTGGCCACAAAGGAGGAAAGGGGACGCTCTGCTGAGCTGAGGGAGGAAGGGGGTTGGGGGCCTTGCACTGATGCTTGTTCCCACTGTGGGCCAGGCTGGGAACCAGGGGCTCACTCACCCTTCACCATCTGATCTCTCTAGAACCTTCCGATCGGGAGCCACGCTGTCCACCATGACGGCCCCATGTGGCTACTGAGCACCAGACCGTGTGGCCAGTCTGGAAGAAGGTGTCTGGGAAGAGTCAAATATGCACCTTGGACCCAATGTGAGCAAAAGCATATAACATGTCTCGTTTATCAAGTTTACGTGGGCTCCGTGCTGAAATGATAATATTTTGGAGGACTAGGCTCACAGGGTATATTTTTAGTTCTTTTTTTTTTTTTTTAAGATTTTATTTATTTATCAGTTAGAGAGAGAGAGAGCAAGCACAGGCAGACAGAGCGGCAGGCAGAGGCAGAGGGAGAAGCAGGCTCCCCACCGAGCAAGGAGCCCGATGTGGGACTCGATCCCAGGACGCTGGGATCATGACCTGAGCCGAAGGCAGCCGCTTAACCAACTGAGCCACCCAGGCGTCCCATATTTTTAGTTCTTTTCGTTCGTTCATTTTTTTAGGTAGGCTCCACACCCAACATGGAGCGCAGTGCACGGCTTGAACTCACGACCTGGAGATCAGGACCTGACCTGATACCAAGGGTCAGATGCTTAACTAAGTGAGCCACCCAGGCATCTCCTTTTAGTTATTTTATTATTGTTGTTGTTGTTGTTATTATTATTATTACTTTACAAGGTATATTTTAAAAATAAGTTCACCTGTTACTTTTTAATCCTTTAAGTCTGACTCCTATGAGATAGGAAAGTACCAATGTGGCCCACCTTCTCTGATCTGGACCTCTCAGCTCCAGACAGCGTTCTCATCCTGCAGGGGAGGGGCATGAGGCTCCAACAGGTTTTGGCACGAATGTCTAGTGCCCGCTGCAGGGGAGACCCAGGTGAACCCTGGCCCCATTCCTTGCCTTCAAGGAGCTCCTAGTCCAGAGTCTAGTCCAGTTAGGGGCGGCTGGAATTAGACACCCCCAGCTCTGGAGGGGGCAGGGAGGGTGCCCTTGACCTCTCAACAGCAAGGAGATTAAGAGGGTCCTGGGCTTCATTGCTTACCAATTGTGTGACCTTGGGTCAGTTATTTGACCTCTTCAGGCCTCAGCTTTCTCATCTGTAAAATGGGGCTGCTGCTGGCAAAATGGGGCTACTGTGCATCAGCAGTTAGCGATGATGTGGGACAAATTCTGTAGCGTGCCTGTCCCCCGACACAGTCCTGCGCTGGAGAGAGCCACACTTCCCACTGACACTTTCCCTCCAGGTCCCTTCTCTGGGTCTACCTGGTGCCAAGATAAGCGCCTCCCCCCACCCCAACCCCGCTTCCGGTTCCCTTTGTTCCCTGATACCCTCTCCCAGCTTTTTCCCTGAGGTCCAGTGGCCCCTAGAAGTGGCCTTAGGACTTTCTCTTTTGGAGAGAACTGCCCTCCAGTAAATGCACCTCCTTTTGCTCACTCTCACTGAGGACCTCCCAGGGAGGGCTGGGTAGGGGCTTGGGGGAGCCCAGCACAGGGCCTGACACAAGAGGCCCCTCCCTAGGAGGTGAGGGGGACCCAGGAGAGAGGATAGTGGGGTTCCCAGAGGTCTGGGCTGGACCTAGAAGGATGTGGGTGGGTGCATGCTATCAGAACCCAGCACACCCCAGCCCAGGGGCAGGGGGCACAGTCAGAGCAGACGATGGCCAGGAGGTACAGCTGGGAGGGAGATGACCCATCTCGTTCATGGTAGGGTTCTAGGGGAGACCCATGAGACTGTCAGGGACCCCACTGTGCAGAACTCGCTGAATGCTGAGGGAAGGGGTGCAGGAGGGGCAGGGGTTGGGGGTGTCCAGAGACAGTAGCATGAAGTGACACAATTGGAAACACAGGGCCGATGTGATTGGGGTCGGAGGCTCATGCAGGAGGGCAGGGTAGAAGGGGTGAGGTGATCTGCTCCCGCAACCTCCCCCAACCCCCTCCAGGCCAATGGGGTTCTGCAGCTGCCAGTCACTGAAAGGTAATGAGACCCACACTGGGGAAGTGATTTGCATAACTGCTCCCATAGTGTCCTGCGGCAAGTCTTGGGGAGAGGGGGTTACTGGACAGAAACCTCATGGGTGGTGGTGTTCTGGTTGTTGGTCCCCAGCCAGGCCCAGCCCTCTCCTCACTCAGCCGCCAGCCCAGGGGATGCTTGAGAGTCCAGGCTCTGGGCTGCAGAGGATGATTCCTCCTAATCTCCCGCAAGCACTGTTCAGTCTCATTACGCATACTCTAAACTCCTGCCACTTCTTCCAGGATGCCCTCCCTGATTCTCTGGTTGGATGAAGCACCTTTTCTGGGTTCCCAGAGCTCCCACATTTATTCGGGTGGGGGATTATAACGGTCTCTTCCAATGAGTTACTCAGACACCCACCCTGCCCACTGCCCCCTGCACTCGGCACTGGGAGTAATGAGGAAACGTCCTTGCCCACACCTTCCAATACTCTTAAGCCTGTCCAGACCCCAACCTCTCCCCCATAAGCCCCCAACCCTCTCTACTCCTAGGGCCACTTGGAGAGATATATATCTCTCCAATGTGTATGTAGCATGTGTCCAAATTT
>ML093109.1:21057-32149 GCA_003697995.1 Taxidea taxus jeffersonii | reverse complement strand
AAAAAAAAAATAACGAAATAGGATAAGTTAGTGTAGAAAAATATCAGACACATGGCCTGTGGCCCAGGGAGAACTGCCATGTGAACCTTTCCCTGGTTCATGTATGTGTGTGCATCTCTATGTGCGTGCTACAACGCAAAATGTGTTCCTTACTCGGAAGCTGAGGTCAAGAATTTTGAGAAACACTGCCTACACTTCTGCACCAGCCGAGCCCCCTAGCAGGACGGGCACATTCTTGTTCCAAGCCTTTACCCACACGGGCCCTCTGGTGAGGTGCCGTCCTCCTGGGTTGCTCCTTGTCTAGGTCTTTCCCACCCTCAAAGCTCAGCTGCCATGTCCCCTTCTCCAGGAAGCCCTCCCTCTCCTGGCCGGTGCACAGTCTGCCCTGCAGGGCGAGTGCCCGGGTCTTCCCACCAGATGGCAAGCTCCTCTAGGAAGGGGCCTGTCTGACACCTGTCCCCATCTGTGGGTTCTAACGGGGCATCTGCCCACTGAAGGGCCAGAGCCAGGTTTTTGACAATAACTGGGATGATATCGTGTGCTGGTGACAGTAAGCGGTGGTCATTGCCCTGTTCCTATATTTGCGGCATTCCCCACACTGCGAGCCCTGCTCTCCGGAGGGAGAACTCAGACCTGCACGCCGCTGGCCTCCCTTGCAGCTAGAGTGTGGCCACGTGACTTGCCTCCACCAATCCCGCGCAGGCTCGGGGTTTCGCTTTGGAAGAGGGAGGGGCGGGCTCAGTGCTGCTGGAGCAGAGGCGGCAAGGGCCTGGGGCCGCCTGGGGCGGCCAGTGGGGGAATGTCCTGGCCAACTCCGGTGCCCTGAGCTCCTTGGGCTCCGGGACAGTTGCAGACGCCTCTCCACCAGAAAAGTGCTGGGTGCTACGCAGCCTCCAGGTCTGGTTTTGGGGTGCCACGGGAGAGGATGCCAGCTGTCGATCGCCCCCTTGTTTCAGCATTACTGAAGCATGACTTATACATGGTAAAATTAGCCTTTTCTTATGTGCCGTTCCATCTATCCTGTCAAGCTTATACAGCCTTACAGCTACCACCACGATCAAGATGTGGAACATTTTGGTCACCCTCAAAAGTTCCCAAGTGCCACTTTGTTTATTGTATTTATTTACTTATTTATTTTTAAACTTAAAAAAAATGATTTATTTATTTATTTGATAGACGGAGAGAGTGAGAGAGGGAACACAAGCAAGGGGGGTGGGAGAGGGAGAAGCAGACTTCCTGATGAGCAGAGAGCCTGAAGCAGGGCTCGATCCCAGGACCTTGGGATCATGACCTGAGCTGAAGGCACTTAAGACACTTAATGACTGAGTCACCCAAGCACCCCTAAACTTAAAAAAAAAAAAAAGATTTTATGTATTTGAGAGAGAGATAGTGAGTGAGAGGGAGAAAGAGCATGAACAGTGGGGAAGGGGCAGAGGAAGAGGGAGAAGCAGATACCCCTTTGTGCGGGGACCTCGATGCAGGGCTGGATCCCAGCACTCCGGGATCATGACGTGAGCCAGACGCAGACGCGTAACCGACTGACCCACCCAGGCACCCGTAAACTTTTTTTTTTAAAGATTCACCCATTTATTTTATTTTATCTTTCACCCATTTATTTTAGAGAGAGAGAAAGAGGGAGCACAGGGTGGGGTGAGGCGTGGGCAGGGGAAGGGCAGAGGGAGAGGGAGAGAAAGTCCCAAGCAGACTCTGTGCAGAGCTCGGAGCCCAGTGCAGAGGCCAGTGCAGGGTCCTGATCCCAGGGCCCCGAGATCATGATCTGAGCTGAAACCAAGATTTAGATGCTCAGCTGACTGAGCCACCCAGGCGCTCTTATTTATTTTAAGCAAGCTCTATCCCCAGTGTGGGGCATGAACTCCTGATCCTGAGTTCAAGAGTCACATGCTGGGGCGCCTGTGGCGCTCAGTCATTACTCAGGTCATGATCCCAGGGCCCTGGGATCGAGCCCAGCATCAGGCTCTGCTCAGCAGGAAGCCTGCTTCTCCCTCTCCCACTCCCCCTGCTTGTGTTCCCTCTCTCTCTGTGTCTCTCTCTGTCAAATAATAAATAAAATCTTTTTTAAAATTTTTTTTAAAAAGTCACATGCCCTGCTGACCGAGCCAGCCAGGCTCCCCCCGAAGTGCCACTCTGTGGTCAGTCCCAGTGGTGTGCTGGAGCTGGCTGTACCCATGGGTGAGAGGCAACTGTTGAATTTTCAGAAACTTTGCAAGCTGACTGTTTAATGTAGCCATTATTAAGTATTAAATTATATAAATTAACAAATAACTTATATTAAAAACAAAGGTACTAAACTCATCACATCCTAATTATTTTGCTATGTTTTACTATTTATGCCCCTGAGATGGTGTTTATTACATCTGTATGGTAGAAATACTAGCGAATGATGTGCTGCTGGGAAGCTCTTCTCAGCAGCGTCTGGTGACTTCGTGTTGGTAGCATGAAATGGGCCATGGTGGGAATATTGATGCCAGAGAAATTAACGAACGCTGCGAATCAGGGTTTGCTTTGCCCGTCGAGACACAAGAGAATAAGGGAGTAAATGTGAATCCTGCAGACAGAACTTCAAGGTGTTCTGTGTCTGGGGCTATTCCTTTGTGAATTACACCAAAGAATTAAGGGAATGTTCTTCCAGGATTTAAAAACTAGTGTCCGGTTCAGCAAAGGAGCCCCCATACAACGCGTTGGTAAGACAAAGCCGAGTTTATTGCTCGCCACGGTTAGGAAGATCACCACACCAGAGCTGTGTCAGTATCTCAAGCTGGGCAGGCACAACCAGAATGTACTGAGAATGGTGAGTTTGGCTCAAAGAGAGTATTTCAGTGCAGAGGTTTCATTGGGATTGAATCAGAGTCACAAGAGAACCGTCCAGAACTGGTGGAGACAGCAAGCGAAGGATTTTCAATGCAAGGGAGTCGAGGAATCTAAAGGTGCACACTGTTGATGTTTTCCACTGAAGAATTGATGGGTCTTTAGGGAAGTTTATGTAATGAATAGTCGAGTCATTTACCTGAGCAAGTCTCTTGGAATAGCATAAAGACAACAGAACAGAAAAGTCTTATTAATGTAGGGATGCCTGAGTGGCTCAGTTGGTCGGGCATCCGACTCTTGATTTCAGCTCAGATCATGATCTCCTGGGTCCTGAGATCCTGATGCAGGGCTCGATCTCAGGAGCCCGGGATCATGACCTGAGCCAAAGGCAGACGCCCAATGACTGAGCCACCCAGGTGCCCCTAAGTAAACCTTTAAAAAAAATCTTATTGGGGTGCCTGGATGGCTCAGTCAGTTAAGTAAGCATCTGCCTTCAGCTCAGGTCATGATCCCGGGGTCCTGGGATCATTCTCCCTCTTCCCTCTCCCCTTCTCTGGCTTGTGCTTTCTCTCACTACCTCTCTCTCTCAAATAAATAAATAATTTTTTTTAAAAAGTCTTATTACATTAGGAGAAGGAAAGGAAAAGTGAGTTGGGGGAAATCAGAGGGGGAGACGAACCACAAGAGACTGTGAGCTCTGAGAAACAGACTGAGGGTTTGGGAGGGGAGGGGGATGGGGGTTGGGGAGCCTGGTGGTGGGTATTAAGGAGGGCACGTATTGCTTGGAGCACTGGGTGTGGTGCATAAACAATGAATCTTGGAACACTGAAAAAATAAAATAAAATTTTTAAAAAGTCTTATTAATGTAGAGGTTAACTTGTGTGGGGGGAGATAGTTTCAGGCTTTAGAATCGAAGCTTGGTGACAGTGGGGAGTTTTAGTTCTTGTTCTTTAATGTTAAAGAAATACCAAACAATATTCATGTTGGAACACACTTATTTGTTAATTGCAGCCCCGGGTTGGCTGCACAGACACACGAGTTTGGCCAAATTAACTAGAGCATTCTATGAGCATCATTTGGCTGTATGAAATGTGTAACTTTATTTGTAAATTGTGAGCTATAAATTCAGCGAAGTTGCAGGGTAAAAGATCAACACACAGAACTCAATTGTGTTTCTATAAACGCAATGAACAATGTGGAAAGGAAATAAAGAAAGTAATTCCATTTACAACAGCATCCAAAAGATTCCCGTACCTAGGAAACACTGACCTAGGAAAAAAACGCAAGGAGGTGAAAGACTTGCACGCTGAAAACTGCAAAACATTGCTGAAAGAAAGTAAAGACTTAAATAAGTGGGAAGACAGCCCAAGATCAGAGAGTGGAACATTTAATACTACTAAGACGGCAGTATTCCTCAAAGAGATGTACAGTCCAAAGCAATCCCATGCACAATTCGAATAGCCTTGTTTGTAGGGATGGAAACGCTGATCCTCAGAATCCTATAAAATTGAGAGGAGCCCCAAATGGCTAAAAGAACATTGGAAAAGAAGAACAAAGGGATGTATGCGTCTGCTAGGGCAGCCATAACAATGTCCTGCAGAATGGGTGGCTTGAATAGCAGAAATGTATTTTCTCATAATTTTGGAGACTGGAAGGCTGAGATCAAGGTGTTGGGCAGGTTGGTTTCCTCTGCAGCCTCTCTCCTTGGCTTGTAGATGGCCATCTTCTCTTCCATGTGCTTTCACATGATCTTCTCTCTGTGCATGTCTGTGTCCAGATTTCCTCTTCATGTTCCAACACTGGTGATATTGGGTTAGGGTCTATCTTAGTGACCTAATTTTAAATTAATCACCTCTCCAAAGACTCTATCTCCAAATATAGTCACAAGCTGAGTTACTGGAGGTCAGGACTTCAACCTATGAATTTGGGGGGATGGGGAGGACAGAGTTCAGCTCATAATAAGGATCATACTTCCCAATTTCAAGTTACTGCAAAGTAACAGTAATCAATACAGTGCGGTATTGGCATGAGTGTAGATATATAAGCCAGGGAATAGAAGTGAGAGTCCAGAAATAAACCCAAACATCTAAGAGCAGTTGGTTTTCCACAAGGGTGCCCAGAGCATTCAAGGGGGCAACCAGTGGTGCTGGGATGGCTGGATATCCACATGTAATGGGATGGGGCACCTGGCTGGCTCAGTACTTGGAACATGCGACTCTTGATCCCAGGGTTGTGAGTTCAAGACCCACACTGGGTATAAAGATTACCTAAAATCTTAAAAATAAATAAATAAAAGGATGAAATTGGACCCCAACCTCACTCTTTATACAGAAATTAACACAAAAATGGGCCAGTGACCTAAATATAAGAGCAAAAACTATAAAACTATTATTGGAAATACAGGAGTAAATCTTCATGATCTTGGATTTGGCAATGGATCCTTAGACTTGACAGCAAAATCACAAACAGTAAATGAAAGAAAAATGGATAAATTGGACTTCATTGGATTAAAATGTTTGTGCATCAAAGGATATTATTAAGAATGTGAAAAGACAACCTACAGAATGGGAGAAAATATTTGCAAAACATGTATCTGATAAGGGTTTAATATCCAGAACATCTAAGGAACCCTTAAAAGTCAACAACAAAAGGACATCCAGTCCAGTTTAAGAATGAGCAAAAGAATAGAACAGACATTTCTCCAAAGAAGATATACAAATGGCCAAGAAACATGTGAAAAGGTATTTAATACCATTTGTCATTAAAGAAATGCAAATTAAACCACAGTGAGATACCACTGTGGTTATACTCACTAGAATGATTGCAATTTTTTAAAAAAGATTTTATTTATTTATCTAACAGGAGAGAGATCACAAGTAGGCTGAGAAGCAGGGAGCGGGGGGGAGGCAGGCTCCTTGCTGAGCAGAGAGCCCGATGCGGGGCTTGATCCCAGAAACCTGGGATCATGGCCTGAGCTGAAGGCAGAGGCTTTAACCCACTGAGCCACCCAGGCACCCCAATGCTTGCAATTTTTAAAAAAGGCTTATTTATTTTTGAGAGAGAGAGAGAGAAAGCACAAGTGGGGGAAGGGGTAGAGGAAGAGGATCTTTTTCTTTCTTTCTTTCTTTCTTTCTTTTTTTCTTTCTTTCTCTACCTTTCTTCTTCCCTCCCTCCCTCTTCCTACCTTTCTTCCTTCCTCCCTCTCTCTCTCTCTTTTCTTTTCTTTTTCCTTCCTTCCTTTCTCAACCTTTCTTTCTTCCTCCCTCCCCCTTCCTTTCTCTCTCTCTCTCTCTCTCTCTTTCTTTCTTTCTCTTTCAAGCAGACTCTCTGCTGAGTGATGAGCCTGACATGGGGCTCTATCCCATGACCCATGAGATCAGGACTCAACCCAAAACCAAGAGTCAAACATCCAACTGACTGAGTCGCCCAGTCGGCCCTGTAATCTTTTTTTTTTTAAGGAAAATAATATTTCTTGATGAGGATATGGAGAAATAGTAACCCTTGCACATCGCTGCCAGGTATGTAAAATGGTGTCACCACCACGGAAAACAGTTTAGCAATCCCTCAGAAATTTAAGCACAGTATTACTGTGACCCAGCAATTTTACGCCTAGGTATAGACCCAAGAGAAATAAAGACATATATATACATAGATACTTGTGCACGAGTGTTTACAGCAGCATTATTTATAGCCAAAGGATGAAGACAACCCAAACATCCATCAACAGATAAACCAACTGTGGTACATCCATACAATGGAATATTATTCAGCCATGAAAAGGAATGAAGTTCCCAGATATACTACAACCTGGGTGAGCCTTGAAAACATGCTGTGTGGGACGCCTCGGGGGCTCAGTTGGTTAAGCGGCTGCCTTCGGCTCAGGTCATGATCCCAGCGTCCTGGGATCGAGTCCCACATCCGGCTCCTTGCTCAGCAGGGAGCCTGCTTCTTCCTCTGCCTCTGCCTGCTGCTCTGCCTGTGCTCGCTCCTGCGCTCTCTCTGACATAAATAAATAAAATCTTAAAAAAAAAAAGAAAACATGCTGCGTGATAGGAGCCAGACACAAAGTTCACATGTTGTATGATTCCATTACATGAGATGTTGAGATGTCCGAAACAGGCAAAGCCATAGAGACAGAGAGCAAGGCAGTAGTTGCCAAGCAATGGGGGAGGGGAGAACGGGCAGTGATCACTCAATAGGTACGGGGTGTTAAAGGATATGAGATGTTGTGAAACTAGAGAGAGGTGGTGGTTGCTTAACATTGTGAATGCACCAAATGCCCTTGAATTGTATACTTTAAAATGGTTGATTGTATGTTATGCGACTCTCAGCTAAATATAAAAAAAATGTGCTACACATCTTCTATATCGGTAAGATTTATAATAAACATGTACATGTGTATACGCTTGCTGTGCACATAGCCACGTACCCACATACGTGTATACACACATGAATATATACACGCTCACACACACATGAACATACATATACATGTGTGTACACACAAGCGCGAATATACATATACACACATGTAGCTCTCACAAGCCGGTCGTTAGACACTGAGAGCGCATCACTGAAGTGCCTTCCTTACTTCCAGCCTTTTGTGGCCATTCATCTGATTTCTGTCACTATGCATTTGCCGTTTCTGGAACACCATATAAATTGAATTATACAATATGTAGCCTTTGGGATCTGCCTTCTTTCTCTTAGTGTAATGCCTTTGAGGACCATCATGGTGTGCCCGTATCAGTGATTTGTTCCTTTTTCTGGTTGGGTCATAGCTGAATGGATCCTTGCTTGTCTGTTCGCCCAACGACGGGTATTTGGATCTTTTCCAGTCTCTGATTATGAATAAAGCTTCTACGAACATTCACGTACAGGTTTTTGGGAGGCTCCGAATCTCAGTTTCTGTCTGATTAATAGCCAGAGTGGGGTTGCTGGGTCATATGTTTAGTGCATGTTTAACTTTATGTTTTTTTTCAGAACCCGCCTGCCTGACAGCTTTCCAAACTGGCCGCACTATTTTGTATCCGTACCAGGGACGCACGAGCTTCACACTTGTTCTGCGTCCTCGCCAACATTTCATATGGGTAAGTTTTAAAATTCAAACCGTTCTAAGAGGTGTGTGAGGGTATCTCATCCTGGCTTTAGTGTGTAGTGTTCATGTTCCCAATGACTAATGATGTTAAGTGTCTTTCATGTGCTTGTTCTCCATCCGTGTGTCTTCTCTGCTGACGTGTCTATTCAGTTCTTTAGCCCATATTTTTACTGAGTTGTCTCCTTTCTTGTCTTTGAGTTTTGAGAGTTCTTTGTATATCTGGTTACCGGTCCTCGATCATACAGGCATTTTGCAAACGTTCCCTTTCAGTCTCTGGCTTGTCTTCTCATTTTCTCTCTCTCTTTTAAAAAGATTTTATTTATTTATTTGACAGAGAGAGAGAGATCACAAGCAGGCAGAGAGGCAGGCAGAGAGAGAGGAGGAAGCAGGCTTCCCACTGAGCAGAGAGCCCGATGCAGGGCTCGATCCCCGGACCCTGGGATCATGACCTGAGCCGAAAGCAGCACCTTAACCCACTGAGCCACCCAGGCGCCCCATCATTTCTAATTTTGATTAAATTAAACTCATTTTTTTTTCTTTATGGTCTGTGCTTTTGTCCTAAGAAATCTTTGCTTAACTCGAGGCCTTAAAGACTTTCTCTTACATTTCCCCCCCTAAAAGTTTTACAGTTTTAGATTTTACATTTAGGCATTTGCCTACTACCATTTTCACTCAAATCAGAGTGGGTCCTGCTGTCTGCAACTGAGAACACGGGCTGATGTGAGAATGATGGTGTTGGTGGTTATGGTGATGGCACGGGGGTCAGCGGTCTGGCTGGTGGGGACAGCAGTGCTCACAGCTATGATCTGATGACAGTGTGAGTGCTACTGGTAATAATGAAAGGAGTGGGGAGTTGTTGACTAGTTTCTAGGTGAAATCCAAAATTCATGGCAGCCCTGTCCTCTCTGGACAGAGTTGCTCTTTGTCACCAACGTGTCCCTTGTCATTAAGGATCCGTGCCTGCTGTAGACTCCTGCTTGACAATTTCTAATAAAATGGAAGAGAACAAAAGTCAGGGAAGTCAGGTGAACTTCAGTGCCCTCCCCTAAAAATGTGCCATGGACATACTTGTAGGAGTTTTCGGAAGCACCCATATCATGGTGTCTGTTGCACTGTGCTCTATTGTGGGGAAAAAATGACATGAAAACAGTCTAAATGTCCACCGATAGGAGGATGGCGAAATCGACAAGGACAGGCCCATACTGCGCCGGGCTTCAAACAGAATGAGGCAGTTCTCTATGGATTTCCACGGAAAAATACCCATGACATATTGCTAAGTCGAAAAATCAAATTTGCAACATACAAGATTCCATCTTTTTAAAAAAAGGATATACAGATGTATGCTTGCACACGCCAAGAAAATGTCCGGAGCCACACACAAGAAACTATTAACAGTGGTACCTCCGAAAGAGACTTTTCACTGAACGCCCTTCTGATCTGTTTGAATACCTTGCCTTGAGCAGTTACTACTTTAATCTAAAAACACAACACACACAATCACACATACAAGGTGAGGTGGGGTGAGATTATTTCCTTTATTTTAGAAATACAAGAACAGAGGCACGGGTGAGGGGCTGTCCTAACTTGCCCGGGTGGGTGGCTCAGGGAGCCAGAGGCAGGACCTGGCTAGACGGGAGTCCTCCTGTCTGGCTTTCCAGCCGCTGCCCTACCCCGCCTTCTTCGGAAGCCAGGAGTCCTGACTCCTTGCCGGATCCAGGGCAAAGCTGACCTCTGAGGGCTGGTCAGCCACAAAAGGGGTGACGGAAGCCTATAGCCTGGGCTGGCTCCTCATTGGCCTTACCTCTGGTCTCCTTCTGTGGCCTTTCTTATCTCCACATGTCCTGGTGCCCCAGCGAATGCCCCCCACACCAGCCCCGCGAAGACTTCCTGATGATCGAGGTGGGGGGTGCTGCTGAGCAGGGGCTAAGGATGAGGAAGATAAAAGGGCATTTCTTCACACATGACCTGGGGTCCACCTGTGTCCAGAATTCCCCGGGAAGTAGATTGAGAATGCTGACACCCCTGGGCTTCACCCCAGACCCAGTGACTGAACCACTGAAGAAAGAAATCAAAGCCCAGGTTTGATCGGATTCGGCTATAACTGTACAAAGCTATCGGGCTCAACCCTGGGGTGCTTTAAAAATTATTGGTGGCCAGGTGCCACCCTAGAGACTCTGATTGATTGATATTAAAATTGTTTTTATTTATTATTATTCTTTTTTTAACTCCATGCCCAACGTGGGGCTTGAACTCACGACCTCCTGATGGGGGGTTGCATGGTTTATGAACTGAGCCAACAAGACGCCCCCCAGAGACTGATTTAACCCATCTAGGGTGTGGCCTGAGCATTGACATTTTTTTCCAAAGCACCCCAAGAATCGCTAGCCATCCTTTCCAAGGACATCAGAATCTCTGGGC
This sequence comes from Taxidea taxus jeffersonii, assembly GCA_003697995.1. Lineage (NCBI taxonomy): Eukaryota > Metazoa > Chordata > Mammalia > Carnivora > Mustelidae > Taxidea > Taxidea taxus. The sequence continues at coordinate 21,807 of ML093109.1, read as the reverse complement.
TCGGATCTTGGCATTTGGATTTTGTAAAACTCCGCAGCGGGTTCCAATGTGCAGACGAGCTCAGGAGCCCTGATGGGATCCTTGAACGAACAGCCTCATCCTTCCCTGGGGGCTTGTTAGAAAAAGAGAACCCCAAGCTCCGACCCACTGAGACCAGCTGGGTCAGCCCTTGCATTGGATCAGGATTGAGTCGGAGAAGCTTCAGAGGACTTAGTTGAAGCCCAGCGAAGGCAGGGGGTCCCAACATTAAGATAACCCGGCAGTTAATAAACACCCTCCTCCCCGGGCAGCACCCAGGGCTGGGCGTCACTGGTTTGAAAGGTCCCCAGATGATTCCAACGCGCAGGGCTGGGAATCTCTGTGTGGGCTGGGGGCTCTTCCCGGTTAGGGGCTCCTCTGGGATCAGCCTGGATTTCATTCCGATTCCCGCATCCTGCGATCTGGGGCAGGTTACTTAAGCCCTGTGGCCCCGCTTCCTCATCTGTGAGAGGGAGATGCCACCAGTGCTTGCCTCCTGGGGCCGTTGGTATGAAGTGGGGGCACATAGGACGTCCGGCTCTCGGGAAGTGCTTCGTGCCAGCTGTGGCTTTTCTCACCATTGGGCAGAATCCTCGGATATGAACTTCTTTGGGTTACGAGCAGAGTCAGCGGGGAAACCCACCGTGCCAAAGTGTGACGTGTGGGGTCATCATTTAACCCGTCTGAGCCTTGCTCTCGCATCGAGAAAATGTTGGTAATAGTAACAGTGCC
>ML093109.1:0-20657 GCA_003697995.1 Taxidea taxus jeffersonii | reverse complement strand
GCCTCGGGGTGTGCCTGCCCCCCCAGCCCGCCGACAGGTGCCACAAGCTCACATCCTTGCCCCCCTGGAGACCAGACACCCCAACAGACGCAGCTCCGTGCCTGTAGCACAAGACAGAGGCTGTTTTATCGGAGGTTCATAAGCAATCAAGGGAGAAGGTATTTTGGTCATGTCCCCGACAGCAGCAACGTTTCCAAACTGCCTACCGGAATCTCTTTCTCTGCTCCAGCCTCCTCCACCTTCCTGGCTGCCTCTTCTCTCCTCTTCCTCTGACAGCCTCTGGAAACCGTTTCCAAAGAGAAATTCTACAAAGCCCCATGTCACCCACGTCCCTTAGCAAAACAAGAGCTCCCTGCCCTGTGCCGTTCGGAGTGCTTTACACGGAAAGGCTCGTGCAGATTTCATGGTCGTCCCAGGAGGTAGATCTCTTCTTATCCCCATTTTACAGGTGAGGAACTGAGGCCAAGTTTGGGTGATCGTTCCAAGGCCACGGGGCTTGTAAGTGTGGAACTGTGTGATTCTAATCAAGGCTGGGGGCCTTAACCTCTCAGATGTCTGCTGTGTTTTTCTCAGGGCAGGAAGGAATTCCAGGTCTCACTTGGACCAGACGGAGCTCGGGTGAGGGGTAATTAGACTTGCTTCACACAGTACCTTCCTTTAGCACGTACTTTTTGAGCGTCTACTATGTGCCAGGTGCTAAGGACATAGGGGCGAGCAAACAAGATGGGGTCCCTGTCCTCCCAGAAACAGCCCATTGAACTCTTTACAAAGAAAAGAAAAAAGCCCCGCGCAAACCAAGAGGGGCACAGGCATTGTTTGGGGACCCTCTGAGCCTTGCCGGGCTGCTTGGCCTGCAGCCAGACCTCCCCCCTTCCCCACAATTCTCCCACAGAGCCCGGGGCGACATACCTCTCCGGCAGCTGACCCTGGACTCGTTGGCATTGGTTTCTGGTGACAGGTGGGCAGAATGGGGTCACCGGGTGGCAGGACCCTGGCCCGCAGGTGAGGTGTAGCCCCGACCCAAACCTCAGACCCTTCTCAGCCAGGATGTGGATGCCTCCCCTACGACTTCCTCTTTGCCTCTCCCCCCAAATGCTGGTAATTGGTAGACAAAGGAGTTTCAGACAGTTGGGGACCTGCGTCCTTTGAGTCCCTGAAAACATGCCATTATTAATTAAAGACTTTGGCTTCGGTGGGGCCCAGGCCTGCCTTTTTCTGGCTGGGCCTCAGACTTATGTCTCTCCAGTAGTGTCTTCTTGCTAAATTTTTCAGTGTTTTTAACATCAGACTGATGTTACGTATAATTACCAACTTTGCACCCAAATTATATTTGACATGGCTTGTGTGGGAAATTAGACCATTTCAGCGCCTACAAATTCACCTGGGGAAGCCAAGGCAGGCATGAGGGCGTGCTGGGGGGAAGTAATTTAAATATTACATGTGCCCTCGTGAAAATGCCAAAACTCTTTAAACTGTCAGGAAGGATTCTGTCTCCCCCTTGACTTGCCCCCCCACCCCGCCCCCGACTCACTGAGCGCGCTTCGGGGCGGGAAGCCAGGCTCTGGGGGAGTGGGGGGCTGTGGGAAGCCCTTCCCACTGGGGGCACTCACAGGGATGGTCTGGTTGGCAGGGGAGGGGCCTCCAGAGATGCCCCCGGGGGTGGGGGGAGCCCCGGTGTCACCCCTGCAGGAAGGGTCTATCTGGGTTGTCTGCCTCTCCCCATTCTTCCTCCTGCCTGTGACCCATCTGTCCTGTGCTGAGGGAAAGAAGGCTCCCCACCCTCATCCCTGCCCTGGACAGGCTGGGGTCGGGGGCAGGAAAAGCAGGGCCACAGCCCCCAGATCCCAGACCCTCCGATATCTCAAGGCTGGGGCTCCATGGGCCCGTCTGAGCAAGGGTCCATCAGACCAGATAGGCCCACTGGGGATTGCTTTGTCATTTCACTTCCACAGACCTTGAATATCTGCAATGTGCTGGGATCCAGAGAAGAATAAAACTCATTCATTCCTCCGATAAGTGCCGACTGAGCCCCTCCATGGGCCAAACACAGTGCTGTGCACCAGGAAGACAGATCCTTACAAAGATTCATTCATTCACATTCATTTGTTCACCTAACAGGTGCCAGGTTCGGTGGTGGCTGTGCCGACCCTCAGCTGCTCTCAGTGAAGCTGGGGAGACAGCCTTCTAGGCAGATAATGAGTTCCTGAGTTGATCAGGCTGGGGGGCCCCACCCCGCCTCCTTGTTCTCTTGTGGATGGAGGCAGCCCAGTGAGGGAGGGAGACCCTGACCCTGACTTCTGAGCCCTGTGGCCTGGACCTGTGAATCTGATGACAAGGAAGGGCACTGAAGCTGACAGGCCACCCCTGTCCCAGCCCTGAGGTCCATGGGGGCAGGGAGATGCAAGGCCCAGCCTGGCAGGGTCTAGGAGAGACACCCCCTTGCTCTGCCCCGACTCTCTGTCTTAGACGCCAGAGAGGATAGCTGGTCCTCCGGTGAAGTTTACCACCTTTTGGGAGGTGTCCTGGGCCTGCCTAGGAAGCTGTGGTGTGGGAACAGAGAGCTCCCTCCTGCTGCTACCCCCATAACTGTGCTCAGCAAGACCCCCCACAAACAGGGACCCTCAGCCCAGGATAAGGGGCTCCAGGGAGGTACCGGGCCTCGCAGCCTTCCCAGCTTGTGTTGTGTGGGCACCAGGACCTAAGGATGGGGCCTCGCAGCATCCTTGGTGAGCCATCCGGGAAATCCTAAAGTGAGATGTCAGCTTCCATCCCTCATTGGTGAGCAGACCTGCCAGGTTTCCTGTCTTCTTTGCTGTCTATGCCCTGAGAGGCTTTGCTGCCCTCCTGTCCTGGGGGAGGTCCACCCCATGAGCCCGGCGCTCAGGATGTGCGTGATCTCTGGTGATCGTTTGCCCAAGATGTCGCCACCCCATCTCTCCTCCCAAGAGTGCGTGCTCAGTGTGCTGTCCACAGCCCTGCCTGCCAGGGGTGGGGTCTGCGACCCTCCCCTTGAATGTGGGCAGATCTCTGGGAACGCCTCAACCCATGGACAGGACAGCCGTGACGCTCTGGGCCTCCCGAAGCTCGATCATTGAACTTGCTAGCACTTCAGTCTTGTTCTCTTGGGACATCAGCCTTTGGGACTCCGGCACCATGCCGTGCAGGAGACACACGGAGAGACCATAGAGAGAGGCGGTGCAGAGGGTTCTGGCCAAGAGCCCAGCAGAGGCCCCAGCCAAAGCCAGATGTGTGAACAACAAGCCGTCAAGGACTCCAGCCTTTGCATCTTTCAGATGAGGCCGTAGACTCGTCGTGCCCTATTCATGTTCCTGCCCCACAGAGTCCGTGGCCCTGCTGAGGTGGCCGTCTGAAGCCAACAAGTTTTGCAAGTTGGGTGTTACGCAGCCATAGTTACTAGAACAATCTCGCGTGGACCTCTCCATTTTCCCACACATATTTCCCTCCCTGGAGGGAACAGGCCATGTTCTCCCACACTCCCCACCTTTGGCTGAGCTCTTCCCCTGGCCTGGAATGTCCTTCCTTCTTCATTTTCCGGGCAAATGTCTGACTCTTCCATTAAGAAGTAGCTCAAGCTCTGGCTGAGAGTCTCCTCCTCCAGGAAGACTTCCCTGATATCCTACAACTGGTGAGGTGCTCTTCTGTTTCCCTGCAAGGCTCATCTCACTGATTTCTACTATTTTAGCAGTCCCAGGCTTCCCCAGTGAGCTGTGAGCTTCTGGGGAGCAGGCCACAGACCCTGTTTCTCCCCGGCACCCTTGCTTCCTGCCCCAGCCGGCACCTCTGACTGGCAGGAACAGAGGATGCATGCTGGTCCAGGGAGCCTGGTGGTCCTTCCTTGAAGTTCGGGGGCCACCCTTGCCTGTCCCCTGAGCTCCCATTGTAGGGATCACCATTGGACACCGATCTGGACTCTGAGTGACCTGGGGTTGGGCTTTCCCATTTCCGGGCCTCAGTTTCCCCCCCTGTGAAAGGAGAATGTTGGATGAAGAGGAGACTGGGGCTCCTCCAGCTCATTTTCTCTGGGATCCTTTGAGAAGTTTTCCTAGGGCATTTTTCCTGGGACAGACGCACAGATGACAACCGGACAGGGAATGGGGCAGGGATGGCTCTGGGAAGGATGTTCTGTCTGGCCATCTTGGCTCCTTTTCATGGACTTTGTTGGAATTCTGGCGAGACTCAGCAAAATGCAGCCCTGGGGGCTGAACTCAGGCATGACTGAGGGTTTGCTGGGAGCAGGTCTACCTTGAGGGCAAGGCCAGGACCACTGAGGGGCAAGGGCAAAGGTTTGGAGTCTGCCTGCCTGCCTGCCAGTCCGCTTCTCTTTCTCATTGGTGTGACTTGGGCAAATCACTCAGAAAGTTTCCTCATCTGGAGAATGGAGACAGCAATAAAGCAAATGCTGTGGGGAGCTGCTTGGAGGATTTGAAGACTGGGGGGTGCGCGCCAAGGGCTCTGTGCAGTGCTCCGTGTTCCCCACCAGTCAGGCCATTAATGGGACAGAAGCCGCCCTTGATGGGAATGTGCCAGGTACAAGGGGCTAGGTGTCACGTGTTCTCCTGCCGTCAGTTCCCACCAGGGTCCTGCAGGGGTGAATCTCTTTATTGCTGTTTCACAGGGAAGGGAATGAGGCTCAGAGAGGTTGCATGATTTGTCCAAGGTCACACAGCCAGGGAGAGATGGGGCTGGAAATTAGAACCCAGGTCTGGCTGATCCCAGAGATCTCCCTGCCTCCCATCCTTATGTATTTCTGGGCAGGGCAGGGCCCAGAGCTGTGACAGCTGACACCACGGCACAAAGAGCCAACCTCGGCACTGCCCATAACAATGATGGCAGAAGAGGGGGGCATGGCCTCCCTGGTCTCTTTCCCCATCCTTGCTTTGGGCAGGTACCCCCACCCCAGGGGCTGAACCCCGTAGGTGAGTAGGCACCAGGATGGGGCCATGGGCCTGCTCTGTGGTGGGCTGGAAGCTCCCCTCACCCCCAGCTCTGACGGGCAGAGGCCTGAGGATCACCCTGCCAGGCTGGGGACAGGTTGAGAGGAGCGGGCGAGTGACACCTCTCCCCCAGGGACCGGTGGTGGTGGTAATTAGGTGAGCACGGTCCTGCCCTGTGCAATCCTGACCTCACGCGGGGACGCACGCGGACACAGGGACAGACCCTCAGCCCAGCAGACACACGGGCACACACACGGTTGTGTTCATAGGCTCACGTGCGCGTGCTCATCCCGTGCGAAGAGGCCCACGTGGGTCGGGCGTCCTAGATACGCAGGGCCTGGCGCGCTCTCGGCCTCGCTCACCTCTCCGGGCTCAGCGCTGGTTCCTGAGACCACCTGGGCATGTGCACACGGATATGCAGCAGGCCCCAGCCCCTGGTGTCCCCTGGCTCTGTGCGGACACATATGAAGAAGGCGGGGCAGGGTCTTGAGAAGCAGAAGGTCCCAGAGCCGAGACTTCTATCCAAGCCACAGACCTGCCTGTGTTCTGAGCTTCATTCAGTCCTGGTGACAATCCCATCCATCAGGTAGTTAAGAGAGTAGCTTTTTTTTTTTTTTTTTTTTTAAGATTTATTTATTTATTATTTGAGAGAGTGAATGAGCGTGGGGAGGGGCAGAGGCAGAGGGAGAGACAGAATCTCACGACCCTGAGATCATGACCCGAGCCGAAACCAAGAGTCGGACTCTTAACCGACTGAGCCACCCGGGAGCCCCAAGATGGTAGTTCTTATTGTACCTCATCTCAGTAGTGATGAAGCACAGAGGGCTCAGAGAAGTTAAACAGCTCCCCCAAAATCACACAGCTGGGATAGAGTCAGGCAGCGTGGCAGCCCCGAGCCCCAGGCCTTCCTCGCCCGGGGAGGCTGGGGCAGTGTGGGGGCCCTAATATGCCATTCCATCACAGCCCCCCCCACTTGGCATCCCGTCCCCACCCCTACCCCAGGGGCCCTGGCACTTTAACCATCTGTGCTGGTTTAAACACACTGTAAATTGGAGCTCTTGGCTTTTCTGCCCCCTCCTCTCCCTCTCCCTCCCTGCCCCCCGCCAGCCCCCCTGCACGCACCATGTAAACCCCCCAGAATTACAAACAAGCACGTGTCCTGTCTGCACTCCCGGTGTCCTGGCACACAGCCGGGACTCAAGAGCTCTGTGCTGCCCGCAAGGACTGGTACATGAATGAACAGGGTCATCCTCGCGGACACGAGGGACCTCTTGCTGTTCTAGGCCCCGAGGAGGGAGGGCTGTGAAGCAGGAGACTGCGGCCACTGGGGGGCTGCAGAAGACACTCTTAGCCCCTTCCTGCCTCACTCTCGTTGTCTCTCGGTGGGAGTACAGACATCTGAGCTGTGGCTTGGTGGGGGCTGACCCGGGACTCCTGAGCTAGGCACTGGGTGCCCTGGAGGTGTCCTCTCCCTGTTCTGCTCTCCCACATGGACACCAGGCCTGGGGCGGGGTAGCCTCTTGGATGCACACTGGCCCCAGGTGGTGCCCAGAGAGGTGGTGGATCCCTATTCCTGGATGCTTCTCTGGTCCCCATCCTGCCCCAAAGCCCCACCTGCCCCGGCCAGGCCCCCTGGTGCCCCTGCCTACCACTAGGTGGCACCAAGTGCTCTGAGACAGTGGGGAGCTCCCCCCAACCCCTGCCCCCTGCAAGGTCTCAGGGGTGGGGACGGGTGGGGGTGGGTCCCCGTATCATACATTCTGGTGCTGGCTGGGCTTCCTGCCGCTATGGCCCTTCCTTCGAATGGCAGAGCAGCCCCTAAATGCTGAGCTCTAGGCTAGTGGATTTTCATACATGACCTCACACTCCCCTGCAAGCCTCACAAAGGCCGGAGGAGGTACGCACCATCCTTGCCCCATTTTACAGATAAGGAAACTGAGGTTGAAGCTATGTGTCCAAGTCACATAGCTAATAAGAAGTGGAGCCTGGTTCTACTCTTAACCAACGTTTCCCTGAAGCTCTCTCCTAAGGGTTTTGTGTTCCCCTGAATGAGCGATGGGGTCCCAGAGCTGGCCTGAGGCTCCGAGGAAGTCTTCGGAGGGGGGACGCTGGCTTGGGGGGCAAGGATGGGTGTGGAGAGAGAAACAAGGACCTTACAGCAGGACCTTACAGAGGCTGTGGTAGAAAAGTCCCTGCTTCTCCCGATCCCCCAGCAGCTGTCCCACCAAGGGGCCAGGAAATGGAAGCAGGAGTACCAGGAGGGGGTCAGGACCTAGAAGGGAAACCGAGGTGGAGAGGCAGAGCCAGCTCCCCCAGAGTGCCAAGAGGAACTGGGAGAAACTTCTGGGGGGGAAGGCACAGGATGGAGGAGGAGCCATTCCAGATGTTACAGGCAGTGCTGTGTCCGTATGGTGCTGAAATGGGGAGGCCCTGCCTTTAACTGCACAGGCTGTGATGAGTCAGGCCCAGACTGGGGGCCCTGGCTCTGGTGGAGTGATGGAACCCCCAAATGCGGGAAGCTGGGCTTGCTCTGGGGAGTTTGGGAAACAGAGCAGGATGGGTCATGGGCCAAATGTGCTCTAGGCTTGGCCACGATGACAGCGTCCATCCATCCAGCCTTCTGTCTACACACGGATAGTACCAGGTACTGGGGACACTGCAGTGAAGAAGACCAAAGAGATCCTTCTCTCATTGGGGCTTCTGCTCTAGTTTGGAAGAAACTGGCAAAAAAAAAAAACAAAACAGTGAATGTAAGCAGAGAGGTAACATGAAAAGTAATGGAGAGTCTAGTTTAGATTGAGTGATCCTGGAGGGCTTCTTGGAGGAGGCAGCATTCAATGGAAAGGGCCAGAAAAGACTACAGGCAGAGGGAACAGCAGGATCCCAGACTCTAAGGCCAAAGTGAGCTTAGTGGCTAGAGGAAAAGAGCAAAGATCAGTGCCCCGCTACAGAGTGAGCAAGGGGCAGGGAGTGGGAGAGGGGGCAACAGAGGAGGGCAGGGCCAGACCGGGGATAGAATGTTCTGGGGTGCAGAATGTTGCCTGGGTGGGATGGAATGTGCTTGGAGAGTATTAGACAAGAAGTGGTTTGCATTTTGGAAGATGACACTGGCCAATTTTAGCGAATGGATTACAGGGCCAAGGGTGGAACAGAGAGACCCCAACCCGAGGGCCCAGGGGCCCAGTCTGGAGACTGCCAAGCACCTGGGTAGCTGGGTACCACGGGAAGGGCATGGAACTGGGTCTCTGGGACTCTGCCCTAAATTCTAGTCCTGATCACACCGGTCACTGGTTGTGTGACCTGGAGTCAGTAACTGTCCCCCTCCCCTACCTTTGAGCCTCAATGTCTTCTTAACTGCAAAATGTGGACAAGAACGGCTGCCCAGACTCCTTCCCTGAGATGCAGTGAGAGTCACGGTTGGGGCTGGACAAAGGGCCAGAGCTTTATCAGCCTTAGGGTGTTGACGGTGAAGCCGGAAGGTGGGAGGTCCCTAAACCTGGGGCTACTTTGGGAGGCAGGTTTTTTTTCTGGGAGAAGCTGATAAGAGGATGACATTTTGGTTGAAATCATCCCTGGGGGGTCAGCCCCCATCGCTGCTCTGGGTCCCCAGTCCTCCTAGCCTGGGATCCCAGCACGCGACTCGCTGGTCCCCAGAGGCTGCCGCATGCTTCCCCCACCCTATGTCCCTCAATCTTTTTTTTCCCCTTGCATCTCCTTTTTAAAATAAAAACGCTGGCCGCTCGTAGCTCACTGATGTTTATGCTTCAGTAATACATTATGTATTATTTTGTTTTAAGCACAGCTTTTGCATCCTGACAGTAACAATAAAATGTGACTATGGGATTGCTAATACAGACAGACTAATGTTTCCATCGCCCGCCTCTTTTTTTTGCGTCCTAAGCACTTTTGAAAAGGCTCCTTTTATATTCCTAATAAAATTATAGCAAAATACATCGATTTACTGGAAAAGAGTTTAGGGTCGGGGTTGAGTTTTTTTTTCTCCCCCTCCCCTTGTGTGGGCTTCTCCCCCCCTCCCACCAAAGGCTGATGAATATTCTGAACCAAAGCTTCTAAGAGCTTTTTGACCCCGGGGCTCAGGTTGTGTCCACCGCTGCCTGTCGGGCCCCCAGCCAGCTTCAGGGCAGGGGCTTGTGGGTGCTGAGCACTCTGGGTGTTGGGAAGTGGGGGTGTATCTGTGTCGGGGCATCTGGGTGCCGAGGTGCTCGGGGCTCTGTGTAAAGATGATTGCGGTCTGACGGCGTGTCCGGGGATATGCACTAGCACGGGTGCTGGGTGACGCCTGTCCAGGTGGATGTTTCTTAGGGGTGGTGACATAGGGGGTTTTGGGTGTCGAGGTGTATGCGTTGACCCAGGTCCCTGTGGTGTGTAAGAACGAGGCATGGCAAAGTGGTTCCACGTGTCCAGGGACCACCACCGGCTGGTATGGTGGGGCGGGGGCTGGGGGGCTAGGTCAACAGGCAGACATCAAGTGTCTAGAAGGGTTGGGGGGGCACTCCCCAATGGCGGTGGCCTCCTGGGCAGGAGTGGTGCAGGGGAAGCAGGTAGGGAAAGGGTCCCAGGCCCCGCGAAGGAGAAGCTATGGATGGAGAGAAGGAACGGGGGTCCCCGGGGCAGCTGACAAGCCACCCACCCAGCATCTTCGCCAACATCGTGGCCAAAGTGTGGGCAGGAGGTCGTGGTGGGCCTCGCAAGAGGAGGTAGCCTTAACACTCTGCCCTGTTTACACACCCAGGGGCAGGACCCAGAATCGGGGGTGGGGGGGGTGGGGGGAGGGCAAAGCCTCTCTTTCTATATCCTTAGGGGTTGGTTTCCACCGGGCCAGACCCTACCAGCTTCCAGACCTACCCTGCCTCCAGGATCAAACGTTGGGGAAAAATAAAGGGACCCTCAGACCCTCCCTACCTGGGACCCCCTGGGACACGCCCCCTGTCCCCCCGCTAGAAGTGCTGCTTCCTGGGTGTCGAGCTCAGGGGAGGACCCAGCAGAGGACCACGGATCCCCTACCCCCTCCGGCTAAGGCTGAGCAGAGTGCCTGCTCCCTGCCTGCCACTCCAGCCTCCCTTCCTCCCCACCCTCCCCGCTCGCCCTCCCCGGAGTATATGTGGATTTGCGCGATTCAGAAACAGGGAAGGAAAAAAAAAAAAAAAGAATTGGGTTTTGTGTACTAAGCACTTTTGAGGGCAATCTGGGGCCCCCTAATCCAGAGGTTTATAACCTCCCCAGCTAATGCTCTCTGACACTGTGTTTTGATATCATTACTACATTATACTCACAATTTTTGAGTGAAAAAATACAGTACTTAGAAAGTCGAAATTCATAAATAAATTCATGTCAAACCGCACTTAATATTGATTTTGTTAGTGTTCAGATTCAATAATAAGGTACTGCGTGCATGAATATTTAAATATAATCATCATTTCTGCATCTCCTAATGGCCTCTGCTCCTCTACACTCAATTTAAACACAATTTAAAAACTATAATGTATTGAAAAATACTAGGATTTAGCAATAAATCATCATCGGGAGATTCCAGGCCTCTTATAGGGTGGCTCGATATGGGTTTCTCCGGGGACCGTACAATTAGATTCATGTTTTTAAACTTCTCAATTATCCATATACCATAATTTTATGTGAAAGTTTGTTTCGCTCCCCCCCCCAGCCCCCGCCGCCGCCGCCCCCCACCCCTCGCCGCGCCCCCCGCCCCCAGCCTCTCGCTGTAGGAAGTGATAGAACAGCGCTTAAGTGTTCTCTTAGCCTGAGTGGAGTAGGGTCAAAGGTGGCCGTCCTCAAACTGAATTAGAGGCCAGGCCTGCCAGAGGCAGCCGGCGCTGAGTCACTTAATCACATTATTTGGGAAAAATATAGGGGGGAAAGAGATAAAATGACTTAAAATGAACTTGCCAAGGAGGAAGTGGAGTTTTTTAGATTTATTTAAAAAGCAATCCTTGGCTTGATGAAATAGTCGCAGGGCTGCCGGCAGGATGTGGTCTGGCGGGGGGGATGGGAGGGGGCAGGGGGCGGGAGCAGAGGGGCCTCCAGGCTGGTCCCTTGGCCCCGGACCTAGCCTCTGTGCATGCATGCGGAAGGCCCCTGGGGTGAGGAGGAAGGGGTGCCCTGCTGCCGTCCTTGCTGGTGGGGGCCTGAAGGCAGCTGGAGGAGTCTGGCCCTGGAGGACAGGGCGTGGCAGGGCCCCTGGGGGCATCTGGGGCCTTGGATGGTGCCCTGATGGCAGCCGGTGCTGACAGATGGCCTTGGAAGGGCCAGGGCCTTGTTGATGGATGACAGGAGCGGATAAGACCCAGGGACCTGGAAGGCTGGTGCCCACTGGCTCAGAGCACCGAGCCTCTGCCCAGTTACAGGATGGATGGAATCACTGACCCCACTTCTCAAAGCACCTACTGTGCGCCAAGGGCTTTCCATACAGCTCACGTGAGCCCCGCTTACCCCCGTTCCCTGTAAGGCATGGTCTTGCCCATTTTATGGAGGAGAAAGCTGGAGTTCAGAGTGGCACCACGATTAAGCCAAGGTCACACAGGTTTGGGCTTGGCAGAGCCAGCACATTCTAGAACCAGCATTCTCCTGCAGTAGCTCCCGGCTTCTCTCGCAAGGTGCGCTTGGAGGGTGGGGATGATGTTGACCCTGAGCTTCGGGCTCTGGCATGCTGCAGAGCTGTGTGGATGGACCCACAGCTGCACCTACGGGGGAGGGGCAAGGACTTGGCACATCTGGGTTCTGGGAACTTGTCTGATCCATGGACTCTGGAGCCAGGTAAGTGTTGCTCGGGGGGATCCAGAGCTGGACCTCTGGCCTTGTCACCAAGGACAACCCAAGTATTGGACTGACAGGGAGGGAAGCCCGAGGACAATGACGTCCCTGGGACCACCCTAGACCAGGCAGGCGGGCAGGGGAACCTTTCCACACTGGACAAAGATACCATGACAGGAGCTCCAACTGGGGAGGGGAGGGCCCACCAGGGGGTGGCACCTGCTGCTTCATGAGCCCAGCAAGGGTGGACCGTCAGGAGGAGCAGGGATGGGGCCAGGTACACTCACTCTGGTCCCAAAACACTTCTGAGTCTCTGAGTCTTACTTCGCATCCGTGAAATGGGGAGAAGGATACTTACCTACCTGGGTGGCTTCTCATAGGAAGGGCCCATTCGTGCGGTAGACGGCTGCCACGGCTGCTGTAATAATGGCCTATCTGGGGTCACACTTGGCCTCCAGACCTCCAGAGCAATGTTTTGCTTCTGGTCTGCACGGCCCTAGTCCCTTTGGGTGGGTTTGGGGCTGTGGGGCTGCGTGCCAAAGAACCAGGCCTTCAGCTGGGGGGAGAGCCCAGCTCCCACTCCCAGCAGATGCCTCTGCCAGAGGAGGAGACCCATAAGCCTGTGTCTGCAGGTTGCCTCTCCCCAGACCTAGGGCACAGGTGAGGCAGGAGGATCAGGGCAGAGGGCAGCACCGGGGCCTGAGTGCCCGGCCCTGTGGCTCAGCCTCTCCAGCGCCCACAGGTCCCACATGTTGAGGGCATCCATTCGTTCTCGAACTCTCACAAACACCTACAACAGTCCAAGCACTAGTCCAGGGCCCGGGATCCATGAGGGAACAAAGCAGCACTTGTAACCCAAGACGGAGCCCCTGCCTCCTTCTTGCCAGGAGTACTCGGCTTCCGTTTTGTCATCTTGGACGAGGGGATTAGCATTGCCTATTGCCACTCCTTCTGGCTACATTGTGCGGAATCTCAGAGGTGACCCAGCCCATGATGGATGAAAGGTGCCTTCAAGTGAGCTGTTGTTCTTTTTCCAATGAATGGACGGCCCTGACAGGACCCTCATGGATGGGATTATCTTTTTCTGTCTGTGTCTCTGCAGAAGGTAAGGGCAGGAACAGAGCAGAAACAGAATTAAATATGGGACTTTGGGAAAGTGGGAGCCATTGTGGGTTCTTGAGCCAGAATAAGTCACCGAGGAGGCCTATCCAGGCTTCTCTGCTCCAAAAGGCCTGGGGAGAAGTTGAGAGTCAGGGACAGGCGGGGGGAGCCCTAGAGAAGACTAATCCAGCTAATCCCCGCGCCCCAGGTCTCTGCTCTCCCTGACCTGGCTGTGGGCCTGGGAGTGGGTGGGATGGAAAGGAAGGATCTCCTTTCGCCCCTATCAAAGTTAGCATCTAGCAAGAGGCACTGCCCAGAGCCTCCGAACTGTGAGACTCTCCTCTTTTGGACAGGAAGGGAGTTGCCAGGAGAGAGAAGGCAGAGCTGAGGCAGGCCAGGGGGCAGGTAGGCGCTCTGGGCCCCGGGGCTGGGCCCTTGTCTCTGCACTAGGGTGGCGTAGGGACGGCTGAGCCTCTGGAGGCTTCTTCTCTCCCCCTTCAGCCGGCCTCCCCCCACCCCCCCCCCAGCACCCAGACATCCCTCCTCGGGAAGCCCCCTGAGCCCGTGCGCTCCTGGGCCACGCTCCAGTCCACCTCCAGCCAACACACTTTGTCGAGCTTCTGGCCTCCTGCAGACCTCAGTCTGTTCCTAGGTCAGGTGGAACCACTGAGGTTGAGCCTCTGCGGCAGGGCAGGGCCGTTGCGGGAACCCTGCGGGGCAGGGAGCAAAGGGCTTGCTGAACCGGAGAGTCTGTGTGGAACCCCCGGGAGACCTAAGAAGGAGTCAAGTTCCGAGGCCACTGGCAGACCGCTGGTGATGGACTCCGGCCATGCCCTGGTGATCAGGCCAGGGAAGGGCCGGGTGCCTCCCTGGGCTCTGTCACTCTGCATCCAGGGTCCGTTTTTTTCTGGAAAACAAGCGACATTCATCACTAGTGACAGCCGGGCCCTAATGCAATCTCGGCTGGAGCCATGAATAGCAAATGCACTGTATGGAGGAGGCTGCTCCATTAGGCCCCCCGGGGAGGTCACACACCCTGCGCCCCAGGGCGCCGGACAGTGGTGGGGACATCTAGAAGACCCAGCGGGGTCTGGGGCTCCCTGCAGTCACCCTGGGCCAGGCCCCAGCTGCCTCAGGATCCTAAGCCTCGGGGAGGGTGGGGGCAAGGACCAGGCTCCAGAGTGGGTGGAAATGGGGGCCAGTTCTTGGTGACTCAGAGCCTCCTTTTGTCCCTCTGTGAGATTCACAGGGAAAAAAATAAAACACCCGGCAATTACCCAGAGCGAGTCAGGTGAGTGGGACAGGGCGGGCGGGGCACCTGCCCAGCAATCTGGAGGACCTCGCCCAGGCTGGGAGCGCTCACGTGACGGGGGAGCCCTGCCGGCTGCCACCCTTCGGGACCCTGGGCTCTGCCCCTTGCCACAGACAGCCCCTGCCCTCCCCACCTCCACGTAGCCTCTGTCCAGCTGCCCACCCTCGAGTGCCCTCATCCTCCCCGAGTGAGCTGGACTCTGCTCCATGCCCGGGCGGCTGCCCTCCCCGCCGCACCCCTCCCCCAGCTCCCACCCCAGCATGTGTGTGCCCAGCGCTTCCGGTTGGAGCTCTCCTCTCGCATACCTGCTCCCCGGCCTCCCATGCGCGCCCAGCCCCCTGCCAGTCCAGCACCGAGTCAGGGCGCGCCGGCAGCCCGCCTCTGGCACCCAGTGTAGACGGGTGGGTTTGTTTTTCCCTGTATGTTTTGGGTTCAGGAAAAAAAATCCCCAAATGAGCTCTCCCTGGGGCACTTTTCCCTTCATTTTTCTGCCCAGGTGTCTCTAAAGGGAACTTCATTGTCTGTTTCAAATTCATTTGCACTTAACTCATCTAGAAGTTTTGCAAGAGCTGTTTGATGTCCAAGAGGCCTCTGAGCACCCCCTACACACACCTCTTCCCACCCCTGTAATGAGCCCTTTAACCCTTAGAGACCCAGAGCTGCCTTAGGGCCCCAGTCCAAGGGGCAGGGGAGGAAGAGCTCAGGGGGGAGCGGGCTGAGGGAGGGGCGTGGGGGTGTGGAAGGTCTTCCCAGTGTGCCCCCCACGCCCCACCACATATT
The DNA here is from genome assembly GCA_003697995.1 of Taxidea taxus jeffersonii. NCBI lineage: Eukaryota > Metazoa > Chordata > Mammalia > Carnivora > Mustelidae > Taxidea > Taxidea taxus. Next base: position 5,723 of record ML093109.1, on the reverse strand, counting down.
CCCCTGGGCATCTCTCAGCGGCCCCTACCCAGAGAGTGGCTCCAGCCCCTGCTGGGTGCAGGGCCCAGCTGTTGGGGTTTTGGCTTCCCCCGCTAATTAATGGGTGCCTGTGAGGGCTGACCCAATCAAGCACCCAAATTAATCTCAATTACAGCGATTTGGTAACTGCAGAGCTAGCCAGCTCAACCAAGCCCGGGTGGGGATTTCGTCACCCGAGAACGGGGAGCCGGGACAACTCAGCCTCGATGTTATCGGGAGGGTGGAGGGGGTGCTGGGTGGGGCTCAGGGGCCCCAGGCAGCCTAGCCTTTATCAGCACCATCAAATTAGTTCACACCAGCTAATATTCACATTGGCAGTCTGGCCCCAGGGAGGGCAGAGGCAGCCCCCTGTTGGATCCTGGGCTTCAGGGCTCTGTTCCCTCCTTAGCGCCCCCCAGGATCCAGCAGAGAAGGGGCCAGTGGGCCAAGGACGTGGCTCCAAAACTGCAAGATGGCCAAGTTCCAGGCTCTGGAACCCCAGGGCCAGCTGGGGCGCCTCGCCTTGGGCACAGCACTACTGGAAGGCAGCCGTGGGCTGACGACTCCCGCACATGGGCAGCTCGCTGTCTGCAGTTTCCAAAGCCATCCTATCCAGTAGCACTGGTTTGTTCCCTACAACATCCCACAGGCAGGGCGGGGCAGGGTAGGGCAGGGATTATTAGCTCCATTTTACAGAAGGAGAAGTGGAGGCCCAGGGAGGAGACACAGCTTGCCAGGCGAGCCAGTGCAAGAGCCAGCGCTCTACCCAGGCTATAGGACTCCCAGTCTAGTGCTCTTCCCACAAGAACAACGCGTCTCCTGGTAGACTGCCCTCCTCCCTCCCACTTCAGTCCTCCCCACCTCCCATCACACACTCTGCACACTCAGGCCTTCCTCCGTGCGCCTCTGGCCCTGCCAGCCCTGATCCCGTTGCCATTTACTCATTTGCTCAGACAGGTGGGCCTCCCTGAGTCTCAGTTACTTCCTCTGTAAAATGGGGCTGAAAATCATGCTGCCTGCCGCCCTGCCTGCCTGCACAGGGTCCTTTGACCCGCTAAAGCCCCGTGCAAACGTAAGCCTTAGCTGTCTTTTTCCTGTAGTCACCGTGTGGGCGGGTAGTGGATAGTGGAGAGGGCGGCCCTTCAACTGTGCCCCACCCTGGGGCATTTCCCTGTGACAAAAGAGGGGCAGGGGAGGTATCCCCTCTGGGGTGGGGAGTTGGTAATGGTAGAATCTCTAATGGTAGAATCCCTGGCAGCGGCAGAGGCCAGCCCGTGAAGCAGGTGCCCGGGGCTCTTCCTCACAATTCCGCCCCCCCAGACTCCCGTATCCTAACACTCAGCTCCTGCAGGGCGGAGGAGGCTGCTCCCTCACCTGCCCCGCCCATCCTCCGAACACAGGGAGGAATGAATCAGGTCCAACTTCCCACTCAGGAGGCACTTAACACGGCAAAGTCAGTTACACTCACCCCCCCCCCCAACCCCAGCCTCCTGGGGGCTGTTCCGTGTCCAGCGGTGCCTGCCACACCCTTGGCAGAGCCCCAGTGACTCCCACCGGCTCCAGGAGCTCAGCTCAGGGCCTGGCCAGCAGGGAAGGGGCCGAGAACTTGGGACGGGAGTCTGCTGGGAGTTGCTGTGGCCGGCATCCCTCCAGCGCCCGCAAACCCTGTCCTCCACCCCCACTGGGCTGCCGCCCCTCCAGGGAGCAGGGTGCCCCGAGAGCCCTCCTGCCTGCCCCCACTTCCCGCAAACGAAGCGTCAGGATGATTGATTTTGCAGGAAGAGCGGCCACGAGGGGAGGGGGGTGGGGTGCCAGGGGTCCTCACTCCATTTGTCTGTGGCTGTGAGTCAAACTTAGGTCTCTCTGGGCAGGGTGTGAGGTGTTCCCCAGCTGCTCAGCCCTGCTGTGGGGGGGACAGAGAGAGGGCCCTGGGGGTCCAGCAACACGGGGAAGGGATCCTCTGGACCCTCAGGGTCCTGGTCATCCCCTCAGAATGGCTGGCTTGACTCAGGGAGGGGTGGACCCCTCAGCTGTCCCTTGCTTGGTCTGAATTTTGCAGTGACTCCTGGGGCTGGGGGGGTGGGAGGGGCCCCTAACGAGATCCCACCGACGTTCTACTGCTTCTGATTCCCATGTCCTCTGCCGCCACGCACGTCTCTTCATGGACGCACACACTCACACGCACACACGCTCAGGGACAGAGCCAGGCCCTCGAGGCATCACGCCCACGAAAGTGAGCCCTTGACGCAGATGTGCCCGTCACAGGGGCGCCTGGATGTGTGTGCCCCCGGGTAACACCGCAGCAGGGTGACTCGTGGCGTTGGAGCAGTCCCCGGTGTGTGCACCGGGACAACGCGCTCTCCAGTGATTAGAAACAGCAACTTTTTTTTTTTTCTCTCTCTCTCTCCTGTTCCTCTCAGAGAGATGGGCACACCAAAACCTAGGAAAGAGAAATGATTCAGACTCCGGGTGAGTCAGCAAGCAGCCAACCCCAGGAAGGCACCTGGATTCCCGATGCTCCAGAAAAACAGGCTGGATGCCTCTCCATTTGTGGCATCGGTCTCCATGCCCCTGGGCCTGGCATGGGTGGGTGTGGGGAGAAGTAGCTCTTTCTAGCAACAGCAGAGGAGGAGATGGCTTCCGCCCACACTGAGAATCACTGGGGACTTTTTGGAGGAGGGGATGGGCAGGGGAGGTCTTCAAAGAGCAAGGGGGAGGTGGGCATGTGAGAGTTGTAGGCTGGCTGTCCCCACTTGGGTGAGGGAACAGAGGCAGGCTCTGGGAGCAGGGGGCAGCGAGAGCGGCGGGGCTGGGATTCCTGATGGCACACTGGCACAGAGCCAGGCTGTGTCAGGTGTCCTGTGAGACCCAGGGAGGCCCTCAGAGGCAGCCTCACCGCCAGGCACCTTGTGGGTCAGCTGGGAGGACAGATCATTTCCGTCATCCAAGTACAATCATGAAATCATGGGAGCATTAAGAACCCCCACCCAAGTTAGCCACTCAGCTAGTGCCCCTGGAATCAAGGCACTTGGGGAGCCTTGGGTGAGAGTGGCCCAGAGACGGGTACATTGGGGTCAGTACAGAGAAAAGGCAAAGAGGCAGACTCCAAGCTCCAGACCCTGTCTGGGGAAGCCTAGAGAGAACAGCAAAGCCCCCAGGGGCCCCACAGAGCATAAGGGTGGCCCTCAAGCACTCCCCACACCACTTCATATGCAGAGACTTGCCGCAAATCCCTTGTGAGGCAAGGAGCGCCCTCTTACTGACAGCTGTCATGGGCGCTACAGTAGAGGCTCTGGTAAGGCCTGCAGAGGTGAGGCTGCTTGTGCCGTGGTCACACTTCCCTGACCCCACGAAAACTTCACCTTGTCATACGCTGTGGCACCAGCATTTGGAAAACTCTGCCCTACATCTTTAAAATCCCCTTTGTCTGATTACCCGAGCATTGCAGTTTCCTCGTTCATTGTGAGAGACCCGCAAAATATAACAAAGAAGAGAAAAGGTTGTTTAGATCTTTTAATAGCTCATCACCCAGAAGGAACCACTGTTAACATTTTGGTCTATTTCTTTCCAGTCTTTCTTTTTCCTATGAACATGTAAGCCTGTGGGGAAGTGCATAAAAACACATAAATCTAAATTTACAGAGGGGCACCCGTCCGGCTCAGTCAGTGGAGCATGCGACTCTGTCATGGTTGTGAGTTCGAGCTCCACATTGGGTGTGGAGATGACTTAAAAAAATACAATCCTAAAAAAAGTATTGGGGTAATACAGTCTTGTATCCTGCTTTTTTCCTGCATCCTTATGAATTACATAATACTATTAAAGAATATATGCACCATTTAAAGAACAATAATAAAACAAACAGCCAGATATCCACTACTCCGTTTAAAAATTATATACTACTTTTCCACTTCCCGTTATGCTGTGGACATCTTCCCATGCCATTAAATATTCTTTGAGAACCTGAGTTTTATTGGCTGCCTCATCTCCCTCCAAAGGCTGTACCATATTTTATTCAACAAATCCCGTCTTCTTAGAAATTCAGATTGTTCCTGATTTTATATATTTCAAAGATGTAATGAACCCTCTCAGATGTAAATCTTTGTCCATAATCAGAACAATCTGTTTCTTTAAGTGGATAGAACTGGAATTGTAGAGTTTTGAAATGGTAACAGCCAATATATACTAAGCATTTCTTTGATTTCTTTGCCAGGCATGGTGCAGACCACTCTGTGTCTGTTAGCTCATTGAAATGCACAGCTCCGAGTGTTGGGTACTATTCTTTTTTTTTTTAAAGATTAGATTTTATTTATTTATCTGACAGACAGAAATCACAAGTAGGCAGAGAGGCAGGCAGAGAGAGAGGGAGAGGCAGGCTCCCTGCCGAGCAGAGAGCCCGATGTGGGGCTCGATCCCAGGACCCTGAGATCATGACCTGAGTTGAAGGCAGAGGCTTAACCCACTGAGCCACCCAGGTGCCCCTGTTGGGTACTATTCTTATGCCCATTGTACAGATGAACAAACCGAAGGTGAGGAAGTGAAGCGAATTGCCTCAAATTCCATGGTCGTAAGTGGCAAAGCTAGTCGCAGCCTCGTTCTAAAGGCTGAGCCCTTAGCCACTATGCCATGCTTTGATCTGGTCATTCATTCTGCAAAGTTTTTTCTGAGCACCTACTATGTGCCAGGCACTATTACAGTTGATGTGCATATAGCCGTGAACCAGATGGATGAAAATCTCTGCCCTACATTCCTCTTGGGGAGATAGATGGTAAACACAATAAGTGAAATCTTTAGATTATTAAAAAGTGATAAGTCTCCCGGCAAAAAATAAAATGGAGAGGAAATGCAGAGGTAGATGTGCAATTTAAAATGTGGGAGGGATGGGGTCAGGGAAGGACTCACTGAGAAAGAGACATTAGAACAAAGTCTTTTTTTGAAAGCTTTATTTATTTACTTGAGAGAGAAAGCACAAGCTGGGGTGGGGGAGGTGGAGAGAGAAGCAGACTCCCCACTGAGCAGGGAGCCCAATGCTGGGCTTGATCCCAGGACTCTGGGTTTATGACCTGAGCCAAAGGCAGATGTTTAACTGCCAGCCACCCAGGTGCCTCTAGAACAAAGTCTTGAAGGAGGTGAGGGAGGGAGATCTCCTGTGATCTGATGGGAGAACACTCCAGATAGAAGGATCTGCAGGTGCAAATGTCCTGAGGCAACAGTGAGCTGACTGTGGAAGGGGCAGCAAGGAGGCCAGTGAGGCTGGAATCGAGTGAGAGGTGGGGTGTGGAAGGAGGTGAGGTCAGACGGATCGCAGAGGGTCAGGTCTCAGGGCTCCAAGGGCCACTGTAAGGGCTTGGACTTTTCTCCCAGAGAGGTGGGAGCACTGGCAGGTTTTGGAGCAGAGTAGTGATGTGATCCTACTCTAACAGGACCTAATCCAACAGGATCCCTCCAGCTAGTGGGTGGAGAACCTCTGTAAGGGACAAAGGTGGCCGCTGGAAGGCCCCTGCGACAATGGAGGCTGGAGATGGCGGTTTAGACCAGGCTGGGAGTGTGGAGTGGAAAGAAGTGGTTTCCTTCTGGATATATTTTTAAAAAGGGCGATGACAGGATTTATAAATCGCTTGGCTATGGGACATTAAGGACTCAAGAATGTCTCCACAGTCTGGAGCTTGAGCCCTGGAGCGGAGCAGGGCGCGGGGGGGGGGGGGGGA